>WIGN01000217.1:0-70520 GCA_014235955.1 Colletotrichum sojae | reverse complement strand
GAGCTGCATCACGGCGTGGGGGTCGTTGAAGTCGGGGAGGCCATTCTTGAGGCTGCGAATCGTGTTAGCTGCTGAGACCTTTCACAAAAGAGTAGAGTGCAATCGCACACTGCGCCGAAGGCTGGGTCTTGTTTGCCCAGCTGCATGAAATCAGGCGGCGTCGCGTACAGATTGCGGTAGTAGGTGTCCGCACCCGGACCAGGTTCGGGAGGTGCGCCGCTGGGGTGGGATCGCTCCGTGTGGTGGATCGCCGCCTTCTGCGGGTACGCGTCTTCCGGCGCGGGCGGACCTGCGTCGGAGCGGCGGCGCTTCTTGCCCGTCATGTTGATGGCGCCTTCCACGCGATGCGCGTCTCAGCTTTTCGCGCAATGGGGGGGGTGCTCGTGGGAGAGCAGATACTTGCAGTTTCCACGCTGAGGAGACCTGGGGCAGATCAAAAACAATTCCTTGTCATGGCCGTGTTTAGATAGTTGTTTTATTGAAAAGAGCACAGGGGCGTTGTTAATGGACGAGATGCATTGTATCGATGCGAGGAAGCAGTATGCGATTAAGCAGTACTTGTTTTCGTAGAAACGCACATGCGGTTAGTAGCATGTTGCTGGATAAAACAAACTTGAAGGAAAGTGCGATCCATTCCGCTGACAATATTAGCGACTGCCTCCAAAGGTTACAGACAAAGGTCAGAAGATAGAACAGGGAAAGAGATGGACGGCAGGACGGAGGCGATAGAGACTATGGGGATGGGAATGGCCTACGATGTACATAACCAGCCCGTAAGACGGACGTAACAGAACCCGGCGGAACTCGCGCGACATCCTCGGAACCTCTAACCTCGCTCCCATAACCCACGGTCCAGAACCCCCGAGTCACGGCAACGCACATGGCCCCAACCCCCCTTCCGACAGGTTCGCCGAACGTTCCAAAAAGAAGATCCGGAGGTCTCTCCGGACATCGTCTCATCGATAGCGATAAGATCCGGGTCCACGATGAGGGGTCCTGGCCAATCCCGTGCTCCCGCTGACAATTCGCACGGGAACAGAAGGTCAGAGAAGCATCCCGCGAATGAGAACCGGCGGCCCCATCCACGTTGACAGGCGATGCAAAGCTACAAAGCCGATCCTGAGTCCAGAAGCCCCACGTGGGCGACATGGTTTGCCGTCAGAAACGGGAAATCACCAGGTGGGGCCCGCCGTTGCAGCAGCGCGGGAGTGGAATTTTCTAGACAAGAGTCGTGTTAGGTAAATAGGAGAACCGCCGCGGCGACGGTTATCTCGCTCGAAGTTCCAAGTTGCGTATTCGTTCGTCTCATCGAAACACTTGCGCGAGTCTCTTCCTTGCCTCGGGTTACCTGTTACGGTGCGCAGTACATACAATCAATCAAAGAGTCCGGAACGAGAAAGGACCCCTTGGAAAGAAGGCGCTCTTGCCGCGAGATCCAGAACCAGAAGTCTATTATTCCTAGCGCCGCGGCGCGTGATGAGTCGTTTGGGTTGCATTCAGTCGTTGGTGACCAGATGCCCTCTGTTGATAAATATCTCGCGCTGCAACAAGCTGAACATGACCCCGGCGTCTCCCCCGGAGAAGCATGCCCTCCTCGCCAACACCAACACCACAACCACAACCGCCAGACCACCAAAGGCACCGCTATAGGTCGTGAGCAGGCCCTTGCCGAGGCCTCATCCGCCATCATGAACAAAGCCGCCCTCCTGACCTCGTCGACGCACGAGCCCGCCCTCGGGGGCATCCGCCGCCAGCGCTCCGACATCGTCGCCATCTTCGGGCCAACCCTCGACCTCGCTGTCCGCTTCCAGAGGCTGCTCGCCGTCGCCTCCTCGCTCCTTCTCGTCTATGGGCACGTCCTCGCCACATCGACCCTTACATCGACCGTCGTCGCCGCGAGGCTCTTCGCCTATCACTCGGCGCATGCTTCCAAGATGACGCTGTTGACTCTCCAAAGATCAGCGCGGACCGGATGGAACTCCAAGAGGGTCCGGAGGATACGGAAGAAGCTCTTCATGGAGTTCGCCACGACGATACTGGGGCCCGGCGGGCACATGCTCATCATCATCGTCTTCTGGCCCGGGTGGTTCTTCATCCTCGGCCTCGCGCTCGCATTCCGCGTGGTGGCGGGCTGAACAACGGCAACCCAAACAAGTCTTTCGACACAATCATTCTTCTGCTCGGCCCGACAGCCGCGCTAAAACATCATTTCGTCTCGACGAATGCCACGCAACCCTCACCTCGAGAAGAAGAACGTGTTCCCGCCCGCGTCCTTGCGCACCTCGTTCCGGTAGTCCTTCTCCGGGTCGAACTCCTGCCACATGCTCGCCGGGTAGATGTGCTTGTTGCGCTCGTACCACCGCCGGTCCACCACCTTGGTCACCGTCGGGTCGTCGCCCGCGCCCTCGAGGGTGCTGATGTCGGGCAGCGCCTTGACCGCCGCCTCCTTGAGCGCCGCCGCGGTCGTCAGGCCGCCCCCCGGCGCCGCGGGGGCCTCGTCCGCCTCGGAGTCGTCCGTCTTGGGCTCCGCCTCGGCCGCGTAGTCGAACAGGCGCTGGCCGTCGGGGCCCGTGCTCTTGTTGATGATGAAAAAGTAGAACTCGTAATGCTGCATAGAGGCGTTTTGTCAGTCAGGATAGACAAATAGAACATGAAGAAGTTTTAGACTCACGTGCGGAACGATGATGGTCCCTCTCACGAGCATCAGGTCGTCCACGCCGACCCTGGCCCATTCCCTACGTGCATTGGCCTTCTCGCCGACTCCCAGCTCCGCGCCGACCTTGCGGCTCTTGTCCAGGAACACCCACACGTGGTCGCCCTTCTTCACGCGCACCGTGCCGCCGGGGATGTTAGATCCATCGTAGAAGACAAAGGGTATCGCGATCTCGGTGGCCTTGACGGCTTCTTGTATGGCCAGGAACTGCCGCCGCAGGGCCTCCCTCTCGGCAGCCTCGCGGCGCAGCGCCGCCTTCGACATGACCTTGGGTACGAAGGCGACGGACGAGTTCGCAACCACCTTACTCTTTCTCTCCTCCGTGTCGGCGTCAGACTTCTTACCCTTCTTTATCGGCACCGCATCCTCCTCCCCTTCCTCCTCGTCGTCGCCGAACGACAGCTTGCTGCCGCCAAGCTTCTTCTTCTTCTTCTTGGGCTTGGTCGCGCCGCCGGCCAAATCGCTGCCGGGATCGGGGGTCGCGGAAACGGAGCGGTCGGGGGTGGAGGTGCCGGAGAGGGCGGCCTCGCGCTCACGGTCCTGCTGGTCGAGGACCTCGGCGCGTCGCTTGCGGAAGTCGGAGAGCGCGACGAGGCCGACGGTGTTGCTCGACAGGCGCTCCGACGTCGTCTGGTTTTGGGAGGTGAAGCGGGAGGGTGCCTGGCCGGACATGATGGGCTTTTGGTGGGCGAGGGGATAGCTCAATTGACGGGCAAAAGTCGAGCTCAAAAGTTCGAGACAGAGAAGGTGACGATCCAATCCGACGGAGCAAAGACATACAACGTGCGGAGTCGAATTTTGGGACTCAATTCTTACTGTGTGATAGACCCACATCCCGCAGGGTGAGTGGGTCCGCGAGTGTCGCTCCTCCCCGTCCGGTTCGCTGGCAAACCTACCCCACTCCTTCCCGCGCAGCAGCTGCGACTGGCGGCTGGCGCTTGCCTTGTGAGCTGTTCCCGACGCTCCTTCTCGAATCCCCCGCCACCCTATTATTTGCTTTAATTCCCATAATTCCAGCATCTTGTGTTTGAAATCGTCGCCTGTCCTTGTCGGTCCAAGCTGTCCCCGTTTTGCTGACCTGTTCTTCTTCTTTTGGATGTGCTACAGGGTTAACCCCATCAATTGTTCCACGCAACTCCAGCGCCCCGACGCTGTGACACTTGACAGCTCTCACCGCCGCCGACTTCTGGTGCCACTTGGATCATGGCAACTCGACCGGTCCAGACTTCCTCCGCCTCGGCGCCGTACCAAGGCCCCGGGGCTTATCCTACAGAGAGACCGGCGGACCAGTACCCCGGGCCGTCCCAACCCGAGTCCTCGCGTCCGTCTCAGTCCCAGTACTCACGCCCTTCCCAACCCGACTACTCCCAGCCGTCCCAGACTGGATACTCCTCGTCTCGTCCGTCCCAACCCGAGTATTCCCGGCCTACGCAGTCCGAGTACTCGCGTCCCGCCCAGCCCGACTACGCCCGTCCGTCCGACCAGTACGCCCGTCCGGCGAAACCCGCAAGCCCATCGGCGCAGTACCCGGGCACCAGCAATTATGGACCTCCCCCGCCGGTCCCCGTCCCCGGGATCTCTGTCCAGCCCCCGGTCGAGCAGATGGCTGGCCCTGCTGCCTACCCGACCCCGCACTCGCAACAGGCGAGCGTGGCTGAGGTCCCCCGGCCTGGGGCGGCAGCGCTGAACCCGCTCGCCACGACGACCCAAGACCTGAAGTCGCTCAAGACAAGCACGCAGTTCGCTTTGCGGGAGTACGTGACACTCCAGCGCAAGAGGAATGGTCTCGGTGGGGCGACTTCGCTCGAGGTGGAAGATCAGATCAGGAACCAGGGGCGCATTCTTCTCGGGGACCTCAAGAGCCTGCGCAAGGAGGTCGGCATCGTCATCCGGGACGGCGAGAACCACCGGTGGAGGAACTGGCTCATTGGTGGCGCCGTGTGAGTCTCTTTGCGCCCGTCAAGGCTTTGAACTAAGCTAACATGAACTACACAGGGCGACATTCATCCCAGCAGTGAAGCGCATCTTCCGCCGCCCCTCCTCTGAAAAGTCCTCCGAGGTGCAGACGACGACCAACAACACCGAGTACGCCTTCTGGCGGAGCAAGGCCCTCCTGGCACGCATCAAGGACAGCCTGCTCGGCCGCAACAGCTTCGCCAGCATCGCCTTCTTCGTCTTCGCCGTGTTGTACGTCTTCTCCAACGAGGTCTCGCTGCTGGTGGCCAAGACGGTGTCGAAGCGGCTCAAGCGGCTCAGCGCCAAGATCGAGCGCGGCGACACCGAGGTTGCGGAGGGCGACATTAAGCTGCTGGACGGATGGCGGTGGAGGGTGTTGATGTGGGGCCAGTGATGCGTTTGATGAGTATATTTGGACACGACGGAATGATGTGATGGCATGAGCGGATGACAGCTTTAAGTTGCATGGACGAAGCGGGCGGAATATGTAGTGGTGCTTTTGGCTTGGACATGTTCGGGCGGACATAACCCCAGATTTTGTTCTTACATTCAAGTTTCCATCAAAGATTCTCTGGCGTCGTCAGTTGAGGAAAGACAGGATGGTGTCGAGAGGTGTTTGCAGTCTGCTGTCCATGGACTGATGATACACCAGCCACAACTATGCGAAGCCACAGTTCAAACAGGTGGTTGACGTATGGGATCCCGGGCGCGGTCGCAAGATCCGGCGCTCAGTAGGGAGGTACCTACACAGCTCATGAGGGCCAGCCTACAAACGCTTCCCGTCAAATCTCATGTCGTCCCGGATACCTACAGACCGCCTCGACCCAGCTCTACAGCTCATCAGCTGACTGTTTTTTTTTTTTTTTTTTCACCGACTGTGACTTTTCCAAACGTGTACCCGGCGGTCTGATCCGAACACCTGCATTCCCGAGCTCGATAGCCCCCCCGTCTTCCTGGGTGGTGGGTGACACAGCATCGGCCGAGAGAGCCGGAGCCATCGAGTCGGTGAGGACGCGAGCACGACTGCTCCCAGCCACTTGTAACGTTTCCCTGGAGCGTTGGCGATCTTCGTTTACCAGCACCACCAGCAGCAGCAGAAGCAGCAGCAGCAGCAGCAGCAGCAGAAGAAGAAGAAGAAGCAGGAGCAGCATTCCATCGGTCTGGGCTGGCATGTGTTGTTGCTTCGGTCGTGGAACCGAAGGCCCACCCCGATCTGTGATCGGCGGACCGGGTGGCATGACGAGCATGAGAAGCGCCGACCGAAGTGGGCTTCGTTTGGGTGGTTCCTCTTCGGGCAGTGAGGGGGGCGAATGGGATCGTATCTCAGATTGACGGAGACTTTTTCAGCTATGGGATGCTCAGCCAGGAGTTTGGTGTTTCCAGTGGCGGCCAATATGGCCTTCAATCCGACCGGCTTACTCCCTGTTCGTGTGGTGCTGGTTACTTCATCTATTCCCACCTCGTAAACAGAGAAAATAATGTGTCCAAGAAAAATGCCATCCGGTACCAGAATTCGTAAACGGATCGACAACACCATCTCAAAAGACCCCAGGACCCTGAATCGTCCCAACCACCTAACTGCCAGCCAGTCCAGCCACCGTACGCACCAGGGATCGTGGCTGCGCGGAAGCGTGTGAAACGGGCAACAGCCACGTTGATGCGCTAGCGAGCAGCCTCCCGCTGCCAACACGAGGGCGCCGCCGGAGGGTAGGGTGATCGGCAGTCAGCCCTTGGGAAACACGCAGGTAGTATTGGTGTGTGTAGTTGGGTAGCTCCCTGGAGATGAGAAAGAGAGAGACAATCTTGCTAATAATGGGAACATCTTCAGCTGGGCCTAACGCCAATGCAAAATGGTGCCTGCAGCGACAAGCCGGAATCGGGCAGTTTCTCGACGCGGATCATCCCTGGTCCCCTTGCTGCTGCAAGCCCGCCCCCCTCTACGGTTAGTCTTTTTGTTTCTTCCGCTTAACCTGTCAAAGGCGAGGATCCGCGGCCACGGGAACGGTGTGGGAAGGAAGATGGGCGAATGGGGAAAAAATGAGCATGGGAATGCAGAAAGGAAAAAAAAGCAGAGGTCGACAACGGAGGGGGATGGGGAATACGAGAATTGGTCACCCCCCAGTGCTACGTCATGTTCGACGCCCCGCCTCCTCGCCATTCAACCCTCCTCGTCTCTTTCGGCTTTACCGACTTTCATGCGGATGGAGGGGGCAAACATGGCTGGGTAGACCGCAAGAAAGGCACGGAGACAATTGACGATCTTTGGGTCCTTACGGATTTACTTATTTAAACTTAAGCCGATTCCCGCTCGTCCCATCTCAGAAGGGGCTTTCGTCACGCAGCATCAGCATTCGTTCATCTCATCTCCATCTGATCTCATCCGGCCCATCTCATATCATCTCAGCAAATCTCATCTCACACCAATCGTCCTCAAACACATCCCGACGACAGTCCAACATGCACTTCCTCCGCGCCCTCCTCCTCGTCGCCCCGGCCCTCGCCACCCCCCTCGCCCGCCGCGCCGACGAGCCCTCGCCCTCGCCCTCCTGCGGCCAGCGCTCCGGTCGCCTCGCCGAGTGGACCCTGACCGGCTTCGACTACCACGCCAGCTACATCTTCAGCACCCCTTCGCACCAGAACTCGTGGGGCTACGTCAGCTTCAACGTCTCCAACCCGGTCCTCGACTACGTCGTCTCGTGCGAAGCCGCCAGCAGCCGGCTCAGCGACTTCTTCTACGGGGAGCAGACGTACACGTGCACCGCGCCCGACGGACAGAGCGCCGAGACGTCGTTCACGTTCAGCAGGCCCGACGGCGCTGTCACGCTGAGCCAGGCTTGGACTTGCAATGACGATCCGAAGTACCCGTGAGTTTTTCCCCTTCTTTCTTTTTCCACGGCTGTCGTTTTGGACGCGTGACTGATGCGATCTCGTAGGGCCCGGTACACTGCCAAGGGCGCCGCTGTTGCGGACCTCGCCTGCGAGGAGACGTACTGGGAGAACAGCAACTGGACCATGGGCGAGCTGTACTCGCAGCGCACCATCACCTGCGACATCATCACCTTGCCTGTGCCCGTCAAGGAGATTTCCGCTGTCGCTTGAGGGGGTGTTTCCTGTTTGCGCTGATGGGTCTCTATGGATGTAAACGACTTGATGACATATGCTTGATGATAACTGCATGGTTCGCTTGATGCCATTGTTCAAGGGTCAGATGGGGGACAGGAATAGGTATGGTACCTATGGTTTAGACGTGGAAAAAGGGCAAGGGTTGTTGGCAGTTCTGGAGTAATTCTAATGTATAAATTTTGTTCTACGTTTCGCGCCCTCGACTTTTCAAGTCTTTTGTCTTCCGCGTATCAGATGTGACAAAGAGGGAGTGTCATTAAGGTTTCGAGGGTTCTCAAAGCGCCCCTGTTAGATGAAACTCATTGAAGGCTACATTGAGACAAGGAAGCATGCAGGTCTAATATACCCCCGAATGAAAATAATTCACCATGCCTTCTAAGCATTTGCTTTCATAACCTCGAAAAGTATTCGGTATATTTAGCATCAAACAACTCAAAACAACAGTCTTGACGAGCTTACAAGACTTGTCAAAGGGATCGGAAACCCCTGTCAAGCCAACTCGACCGGGGTTTCGGTCGCACGAGAAGTCGCTGTGGGGAAGCAACAGGGTCGCAACTCTTGCAATTGGACAATGGTCGTTGTCATCTTCATCCGCCCACAAATCCACTCAGCTCATTCCGCAAACCGCTCGCGTCTGTGTGCCGTGACACTTCTCATCTCACCGCCAGAAAAACCGTCCTCCTCCCCCCCCCGGCCGCCCCGACCCCCGGAACCCCGACTCGCGGAGACGAAACGCCATGACGGGACGCGGCGCCTCGCCCCCGAGACAGCTGCCCGACGCCGTGCCCGAGGAGCTGTACGGCGAGGGCGCGCGGCTGGAGGAGGAGACCTTTTCCTGGTACGATCCGGACCGGTGGTACCCCGTGCAGATTGGCGAGGTCTTCGAGGACCGGTACCAGGTCCTGCTGAAGCTCGGCTTCGGCTCCGCGTCGACATCATGGCTCTGTCGTGACCTGCAGTATGGACCCAGCCACATCACAGACCAGACTTGAATGCTGACAACCATGTCCAGGGAGCACACGTACGTCACGCTCAAAGTCTACGAGAGCAAGACCCGGCAGGCGGCCAACGAGGTCAAGGTGCTCCGGTACCTGGAGTCCCTCGACTCCAAGCACCCCGGGGCTAGGCTGGTGAGGCTGGCCGAAGACACGTTTGAGGTACGGGGCAGGAGCGGTCCTCACGTGTGTCTGGTGATGGAGACGCTGGGTATCTCGCTGGCGGACATCCGCGAGATGGCGGGTGGCAAGGTGCCGGCGAACCTGCTCAAGGGTCTGATATACGGGCTGCTCCTCAGCCTGGACTATCTCCATTCCGTCGCGCACGTCGTCCACACAGGTAGGAATGCGGTTAAGCATAGCGCATCTCAGCTCAGCTAACCGCTGTTGACTAGACCTCCAAGATGGAAACATCATGCTCTCTATCAAGGACGAGCAGACCCTCAGCGACCTGATAGAGGCCGAGTGGAGCCTGCCCAGCGCGCGCAAGGTTCTTCCCGGCGGCCGCACAATCTACGCGTCAACTGGGCTCGAGATACCCGACCGGCCAGGTGACCCGGTCATCACCGACTTCGGCGACGCCCAGATCGACGACGAGCCGTTCCCGCTGGAGGGCGAGGTCATGCCCGATCTATACCGCGCGCCAGAGATCGTGTTAGGCTTGACGTGGGACGAGAAGGTAGACATCTGGGCCCTGGGCCTGCTGGTGAGCTACCCGGCCCGCGAAACACGGCCAAAAGCTAACGGAGGCCAGATATGGGACCTATTCGAAGGGAAATTACTATTTAAAATGAGGTTACGCGACCCGACGTCGTCGAAAGCAGCACACTTCGCGAGGATGGTGGCCCTGCTAGGCCCGCCGCCCGAAGACCTCCTGGAGCGGGGGTCAGATTGGAAGGCGTTCTTCGGCGAAGACGGTGAGTTCTTCTGACGGGCTCTCGCGGGTATTAGATCTGACAACGATGGCAGGCCGATTAGACATCGACGTGGAGATACCGCAGACATCGCTTGAGGAGGAAGAGGAGAACCTCGAGGGGGAGGAACAGGCCAGTTTCCTGGCTTTCCTGCGGAAAATGCTGCAGTGGAGGCCGGAAGATAGGCTATCTGCCCGGGAGTTGATGGAGGACGCTTGGCTGCGCGGGTATGCAGATGACTGATGAGTACCTATGCCGGCATGGCTGCGTCATTGACGGGTACATAAGCCCGAGGTTTCGTGCTCAGAAGGCCGTCGTCCTAATATTCAACAAAAAACTGTGTTCGAACACACTCAACACAGTACAAAGAACTCAACTGATGATGAAATGACAACTTGAACCAGAAGCATAATTTCCACACAAATCATACACCCGTACTCCCTACACAACCCTAAGCAACATGGCTCTGGAGTTCGTTCTCCGTCCAGTCCCAGAGCTCTTTCCCTAGTGCGTCATCCTGGCCATCTTTACTCGCCTCCCCATGGACACCGACAGGCCCGTAGAACTCGCCGCTCTTCACATCCTTCGATACAGACGCCCACAGATGGTTCCGGGCCCCCGTCTCAACCGAAGGCACAAGCCACCTGTTGGCAATCTGTCCAAACGCCCGCAAGAGCCTGTAGGACCCCGTGGTCCCGGCTATGAGATTCGTGCTGACAATCCCGGGGTCGAGCGAGACGGCCGTCAGCCAGGGAAGTTCCTTCGCAAGCTGCCGCGCGAAGAGCACGTTGGCCAGTTTGCTCTGGAAATACCGCCCGTACGCGCCGAGATCTTCCGCTTCAGTTTTCAGCGTCTCGTACTGCGGGCCACCTTTCGCGGCGTACGTGTGCCCGTGCGACGAGACGGACACGACGCGCACGTCGCTGCGCTGCTGTGCCGTCT
This sequence comes from Colletotrichum sojae, assembly GCA_014235955.1. Classification (NCBI taxonomy): domain Eukaryota; kingdom Fungi; phylum Ascomycota; class Sordariomycetes; order Glomerellales; family Glomerellaceae; genus Colletotrichum; species Colletotrichum sojae. The sequence continues at coordinate 59,877 of WIGN01000217.1, read as the reverse complement.
TCTCAAGGAGGGGCAAAAGGAGTTTCGTGAGTAGCGCGTGGCCCATGTGATTCGTGCCAAAGTGCAGCTCGTAGCCTTCCTTCGTGAGGCCCGCCGGTGCGGCCATGATGCCGGCGTTGAGCATCAGGATGTCGAGCCGATCCGACTCTGCCAGTACCCGAGCCGCCGCTTTCTTGACTGACTCGAAGGAGGTGGTGTCCAGCTCAAGCAACCTGATGGGCGCGCCGGGGACCTGTTGTCTTATCTCGTCTGCTGCGGCCTGGGCCTTCTCGGGGTTGCGCGCCGCGAGCCAGATCTGCGCTGGGTTGTGGCGTGAGAATTCGAGGACGCATTGCTTGCCGAGGCCCGCGTTACCTCCGGTGACGAGGATTACTTTTCCCGCGAGGTCAGGGACGTCCTTGTCCGGGTTGAATGATGCTGACTTGTGAACGCAGACCATGGTGGCTGTTGTTACCAGACGCTGTGCCTAGGTATGTCGCGTAGGAAAACGATGATGAAATAGTACTGTAGTTTAGAAGTTGATGGTGAACACCCTTTATCCTCACATCGAGTTGATACCGGTGGTTTTTAAGGTGCCATATCGGCAACGGACTTAGCACGAGAGCCCGCGGGGCTTGGTATTCAGGCATGCATGATTCTCATGCGGACGCGGCGCTTACCACTTCTCTCTCCTAGACGGACAGGCCGCGATCCAAGAGACCAATGATACCCTGCATGAGACGGCACAGCACCTAAGCCACGCGACGTCTAACTATAGGTGGGTTAATAGCCTGACATACGTGTTGGATGAGCTCTAGGATGTCGTCGCGGGATGTTAGATTCATCCGGGACCCGGGGCAAAGGCTCTATCTCCGAAGCATGCTCATTTGGAGTCGTTAAAGTCAATCAGACACGCCGCGGTTCACTTTCGCTGAGCAGATTGTCGGGACTTTCATACAGGCTGCCGTTCCCTGGGTGCAATCTTTGCCCGGCCCCATGCTAATTGATTGCATGCAGCTCGGCCAGCCGTTTTGGGCTCGCCGTGACGCTGACGGCGCCGTTGACTCACCCCCGCGCTCGCATTCCGATGAAGGATTTAGAGCTATCAGCCTCCACCAACCAGGCGACTGCCGATCTTCCGGGAGTAAGCTTTTTGGGTTGATGGCGGCTGATACCCGCATTCAGGGACTGAAAAGCACGAAACTACAAGGAGGCTGCGATGAATCTTAAAATGAGGTTGCGGTTGCGACGAAAGCCAACAAGACATCAACAAACCCTCGATCTCATACCTGACCCCCGGCAAAGATGAACCCAGCCAACCCGAAGCCATACACCTTGCCCGCTGATGCAATCTGGTTGAGCAAGTTGCCTCCTCGCAGACCCATCACATGTGCTCAGTTACTGACTTCAGTCTAGTTACGGGCTGCTCGTCCGGCGTCGGCAAAGCCCTGGCGACTTTAATTGCAAGTAAGCCGTCGCACCGCCTGATAGCCACGGCCCGCAACCCGGCAGATCTGTCCTACCTCCCCGACGACAATGCCAAGATTCTCAAGTTGGCTCTCGACGTCACCTCGCCGGCCTCCGTCAATGCGGCTTTCGATGCTGCCGCTGCGCATTTCGGCAATGACTTTCACGTCGACGCCGTCGTGAACAGCGCTGGGTACTCGCTTTCGGGAGACACCGAGTCCGCGACCGAAGAGGAGACCCATCTCGAGATGGAGACTTTGTTTTTCGGGACCGCTCGGGTGACGACGCGTGCGATCAGTATCATGCGCCAGCACGTTGAACATCGCGGTGGCGTGATCTTCAACATCTCCTCCCTCGCTGGTCAGCTCGGTTTTCCCGGTCACGCCTATTACCATGCTGGAAAATGGGCCGTGGAGGGTTGGACGGAGTCCGTGGCCAAGGAGATGCACCCCGACTGGAACAGTAAGTTCACCCATGAAGTCCGAAACCACACAGCTCAGCGTTACCTGCGGCCCGTCGTGTGCTAACGCTTCTTGAGTCAACTTCTGCATCGTGGAGCCGGCTGCTGTGAAGACCAATTTCGAGGGCCACAGCAAGGCGAACACCGCGCCTCATCCGGCATACCAGGCCGCCGACATGCCTGCTCGCGTGCTCGCGAGATACGTCGACGCCGGTCTCAAGATGGGCGTTGGTGCTGAGCCGTCTGCCGTCGCCGACGCCATCTACGGCATCGCAAGTCGCGTGGAGAAGATACCGCTGCGTGTCCCTCTCACGGCTAACGCTTGGAAAATGATTAAGGGAAAGTTCGAGAGCTTCCTGCCTGAGCTTGAGGCCGTGAAATATGTCAGCGCCATGGGTCAGCAGATTTAGCACAGGGCATGTTGCGTGAAGGATGCGTCTTGTGGTACATGAACAGCTCTCTCTAACTAGTCAATCACCATCTGCATTATACCTTTGATTTTCCTTGGTTGGACAGTTGTGCTACTGGTCGCAACATGGTACTCATGTATGGCGCAATCGAGTTCACCATAGTCCCAATTCGTTACCAAGCACCTGCTTAAGTCCACAAATGCCGACTCGCAAGATTACCGTTGTCAAAAAAATGTATTTCTCTATGTTTACATCTAGTATTGATACAGCCCTGGACTGAGCAAGTCACAGTCTGCCGCCTCGCACGCTTCTATGTGCTTGCTAGGTATTCCGTGCCAAGGCGAGGGTTTATGAGCATAGCCAATCGTCGGCAGACCGCTTACTCGAGGTCGAAAGCAACGGGGCCGGTGTACTTCTCGACGACGGCGTTGGGCTCGTTGGAGACGGCCAGCTGGGCGGCGGGGATGAGGTGGGTGCCGGTCTGGTTGCTGCTGGGGGTGACGGGCTGGGAGACGGAGAAGGTCAGGCCCTCGGGGGAGCGGACGACGTCGAAGGTGCGCGAGGATTCGGTGCAGGCGCCTTCCTTGACGTCGGGCAGGGTGCCGTCGTTGTTGGCGGGGAAGAGGCCGCCGCACTTGACGCCGGTGGTCTCCATGGTGCCGGGCTGGATGACGGTGAAGTCGTAGGAGCACTGGGTGCTGTGGGGGATGCAGCTGGCGCTGAAGTCGGTGACCTGGAAGGTAACGTCACGCTTGCCGATGGCGGCGGCGGAGGCGACGGCGGCAGTGGCGAGGACGGTGAAGAACTGCATTTTGAAGGTGGTTTTGAGGTTTGTTGACTAGACAAAAAAGAGTTGAAGTTGATTAGAGAGAGTTGTAGTGGGTAGAAGTTGTTGTTTGGAGTGAGTGTGAGTTGTGCGATGATGAGGGAAAGGCAACTCCTTCGACCTCAATCGGTCCATCTATATACTGTTTTCCGTTGCCGCGAGTTCTCAAGGCTTTCGTTTGTTATTGTCGCCAATACGAGGGATTGATACCCCTTCCCACACGTTAATGACGATCGCACCGACGATCTGTGGATTGGAGCGATGCTTGACTCGTATTCGGGGGAACCGGCTCCCCGCTATAGGAGAATAACGACGTCATAACCCGACGACTTCGCTTTAACGTTATGTCGAGGGTATCTAAAACAAGGAACAAACTCCACCGAGGCTCAGTCCGTCAGCCCTTGAGATGGGTCAAGGGGAAGCATGGAAGCACCATCGAAGGCGCGCCGAAGCCGCTCGCCGCTCGCCCTGCGTTCGTCCCAACACTGCCCCGGAAAGCTAAGACCATCTGAACTTAGGGGTCGGCCGGCAGCAACTTCCAGAAATGCCGACGACGTCAAGGCTGGAGATTCTCCACTCATTCACCCCGTGCGCCGTGAGGCCTCTTCACATCAGCCCTTTCAGGCGATGTTCGCCTGCCATCTCCGAGACACTAGCATTTGGCTCCGCGATCGCGGTAGAATGGTCCGCCTTTCTCCGGAAAAAACAATATGGGTGGCAAATAAGAGGACGGTGTACTGGCATCACCCACGATTCTAAGCGATCTGACGCCTGTTGAGGGCCACCGCAGCCAGGAATACGGTTCTGGAGGTAACGGCTAAGAGTGAAAGGAGGCCCATGAACCTGACGCTATGTGTTCAACCTTCTCTCGGTTATGACGGAACATGTCTGTTTACCGCGAATCTCGGCTCTGTGTCATGTCGCCTCGGGAACCCACAACACCCCATGGACATGGGAAGCTGGTCTCAGCTGGCCAGATCCCGGCATATCCCTCCCAAGTCTCATTCGATTGACCAGACCTTGGAGGTTGGGACAAAGCGGTCAGGCTTGGAGAGACGAAGGGGAGTTACCCAGAGTCGACTTGTTTTGGCCACGGACCAGGTTCCCAAGCCAAGTATTCAGAACTTGTGCCGCTCTTTCACAAATCGGCCAGAGCGATTGGAGGTGCTGCATGAAACTATTTCTTCTGGCTTACCAAAAATGAGGAAAACTGAGAGCTGCGTGTGCTGCGTGTGCTGCATCAATCACTCGCTAGCACCTGCCTGCGTCCATGGAAAGAACCGATGGGTGGAACCTTCGGCTATGCGGGTGCTAAAGAAACAAGTTCGAAAGGTTGACATGGCAGAGCTGATTTTGAGGAATTTGCATAAAGGGAAACCTTCAGCCTCTGCCTAAATTTAGGATGGCAGCACGGCCAATTTATGTGACACGCGGAGCAGCCCGCCTTTCTCTCGGACTTTTTGTCCGACACCCGGGGCCGAAGTGTTGGGACCGTGCGGCCTCCGCGGGATCAAAGCGCCAGTTGCCAAAATGGGACAACTCTCCTGTTGACAACAGGTCACGATGTTCGACTCGACGAATGCCTCGCCGCCTCTTCATGCAGCATTCTGCAGCCCTCGAGAACGGAAAGAAAATCCAAAAATAGTTTCAGTGGACTAACTTCAATTGATGCACGAATGATTGCGGATCTTAAGAAGTAGTCCTCAACAGAAGGAAACACCTTGCGGAAAAGTCAGGTAGTTACACTGCGGATGGGGCTAAATGTCAGACAACCTGGATAGCCCCGTCGGGTTTTCCACGGGCGGGAAAGCTTCAATGACTAAACCAAAACCAAATGAAACGGTAATGGCATTAAGCGACGTCGGTTTAGGCCACCAGATCCTGAAGGGGGCTCTCATAACTCGGCAAGTGGATCGCGGAACGCAGTACCGAGGGAATGGAGACCATGCAATGTTATGAACATTATCCTAGCCGTACTTCCAATCGCATCTATGCTGGTTTATTCTCATAGCGCAGTATTCTTCAACGCATTGCCCATTGCCAGATTTTCTCTTCCACGGCTGAAGACTCTTGACACGTGTTTGGAAGTCTTGGGATAAGTTGATTCCTCAGGTACATGTTGATTGAAACAAGACTGCAGCTTCCCCTTGACACGCTGCTTGATCATTGCATATGCGGAATCCATCCAATTTGTAGTAGGCTCAATGCTTTCGCAGAGGCTTGCTCTACTAACACTGCGAAATCACATCTGAAATTTACTTCAGACTAAAGCAATTTCTACAATACTTTTAAAGGCGTCGAGGTAGTAGAGCCTCTTGTCGCATAGACCTTACACGATGCCGTCAGTGGTCCTCGTGTAAAGGCGCAAAACGTCGAGGACCTTGTTCTCAACTTGGGGCTTGTGGAGATGAGGGAAGTTCTTCTAGGAACTTGCTGCAGAACAACTCGTTGATGAGGCTACGCCGATTCCGGTTAAGCTCAACATTGATAATGACGGGAAGGGCTTCAAGAATTTCTCTGGATAATCTAAAAAGGCAGATTTAGAGATATTTCGTGTGCTTTTACCCGGGATATTGAACCATAAAGCAGGAGACCTTTCAACCCGACAAAGACACGGAGCCAGGCCACATTAATGCATATCCAGGTAAGAAATCGGGATTTCTGACATGAACACTACCTGGACTGCAACCAATAGGCAGTACTAGAGCGGAAAAAGACAAATGCGGGAGATCTACGGCGTTTCAAGTGAAAGTGCCGCATTCCGGTGAAGGGGTTGGTAGACATGGATAAATCCCGCCAACATGCAGGATGCCATCTTGATCAAATTCGTACTAACACGTCGCCTACGCAAGGCATGAAATACGGGCGTGAGGAAGAAGAAGAGTCACCTAGCTACTAACTGAACAGAGTGGACCGTAAATGCCGCAAGTAGAAGCGAAGCATGTCCCGGGGGGCTCGAAGGGTATGCACGTAAGCTGCCAGCATCAAAAAGGTGACCGGCTCCAAGGCAGGTCGTACTCCTGGTGTGGCAACGATGGAGCAAGACCATATCTAGGTACAGAAGATGAGGCTTGGTTGAGCCAATTACCACAGATGCTCTTGATCGCGCCTGGTCCAGTGTAACAGAAAGCTCCGATGTTCCGAAGTGCATAGCCCCGTCGTACCAGACACTAGGTACAGGCAAGATCCGGCAACCCGGGTATCTCGACGAAAGGATGAGTAGAGCCGGAATGTCTCCATTTGGGCGAGGCGAAATGTGCGACCGCGTTTGCCGGGCGCTGATGGAATCCCGACTCCCGGGTATACTTCCTGCATTGCCGTATTTGGTAGGATCGAAGCAAACTTGCTGGTTTGTCTCATGAACAAGGGTCTTTCGTTCCCAGGATCGGTATTTGCCCTTTTCGGAAATCGGCCTCACTGGCGGTGTTGGTGACAAGAAAGCGCCAAGTACTGTGCGTTGTAGGGGCAAATGGTGTCGGTCTGCCGCCTGTCTGTTGAGATGTATGCCCATGACTTACTTAAGTGAAGAGAAGACGACTTGCATTGCTGCAATTGTTGGACACTGTAGCACTCGAGACTTGATCGAAAATCGAACCACCCTCAAAGATGGAGCCGGCACCCGCGATTATCCTCGACGACGTCGACCCCGACATGGGCTCGGCCTCCAGCGACATCAGCAGCTACGGGACAGACAATGGCTTTGACTCCAACTGCACGACACCCCCGGCGGAGCTCATCACCAGCCACGCGAAGACTGATGATGTTGCTCAACGGCCGCCGTTCGTTCGCATCCCGGACTTCTTCGCTTCGATCATGTCAACAAAACCCGTGATCAATCCCAACTACTTTGCGGCAAAGGCCAAGGGAGATCGATGGATTTCGAGGTAAGTGGTGCGCACTGTGGAGTCACTTTGCGCTTTGAGCCTATTCAGGGGAAGCCATAACTGACGGTGGGATTTGTCGCATCATGTAGTGTCATGAACTTTGACAAGGCAATGGCAGCAAAGAACGCCAAGGCCGATTTCTGTTATCTCGCATGCATGTGGTCTCCAGAGGCCTCGGAAGACCAAATGGCCACCATGATGGAATGGAATTACTGGGTATGTCCACTCGACTCTTGCAGTTCTTCGGTATCCAGACTAATCCGTTTGCCCGCGAACCAGGTCTTCTTTTTCGATGATCGTACGATAATCCGATACATCATGCCGCAAAACTTCCTTCATCTGCTAACCTTCTCCTTACAGAGTTCGATGAAGGACACCTGAAGGAGGATCCCGTGGCGGCGGCGGAAGAAACTGAGGCCACTATGGCCATCATGACTGGTGGTGCGCCGCGATACACTCCGCAGTCGAATCCCGTCAGACATCTCTTTCAGAAATGCTGGGACACTATCAGCGCTCGTTCCAGTCTTGGTTAGTTCTCTCTCCATCTCCATTTCGCTGTCTACGTCTGGACATTGCTAACCCGCCGGCCAATGTCATAGAAATGCAGAAGCGCTGGATCGACCAGCACAAGCGCTATTTCGCGCAGCTCCTCGTGCAGGTAGACCGCCAAGTCACCGGCGAGACCTTCACACACGATGTCGATGAGTACATGGACCTGCGCAGAGGCACAATCGGCGTGTACCCGGCGGTCAATCTGTGCGAGTTCATCATGGACATCAAGCTCCCACAGCATGTCTACGACCACCCGAGCTTGCAAGAATGCATGGTCATTTCGTCCGACTTGGTGTTGCTGTAAGTGATCCGAGAACTGCCGTTTGCGTGTTTTGGCGAGAGACTCCCCGCTGACGACGATTCCCGACACAGTGTCAACGATGTGCTGTCTTATCGTAAGGACCTTGAGCTGGGCACTGAGCACAACCTCATTTCACTCCTCGTTGAGAAGTACAATCTGACCGTCCAGCAAGCCGTGGACAGAATTGGCGACATGGTAGACAGTTGCTACCGAAGATGGTATCTCGCTTTGGCCGCCCTGCCGTCTTACGGGGAAAAGATCGATCGCGAGGTCTTGAAATTCGTGGAGGCCTGCAGGTTGGTAGCACAAGGCAACCTTTACTGGAGGTAACTCAGCTCCCGGTGCACAAAGTCTGCCACGGCACTCTTCGAACGAACCGAAACTAACAAGGCGTGCAGCTATCAATCAGAACGGTACCTAGGCCGCGAAGGTCATGAAGTCCGCGAGACATGTGTTATGCACCTCCCGCCGGCGTCAATGGAGCAGAATGGGATTGCCGCGTAGGACCAGAGGGAATGTCGGTAGAAGGGCGTTTTTCAAATTCATGGACTTGGAAAGAAATTGATCAGTCTCCAGATCTTGGCTAGTTGGGAGTAGGGTTATTCATGTTTTCATTAACAGAAAATGCTGCACCATTTCTCAACTTGAGTCTTGCCTTGGTGTGCCGCAGTCGCATAGAAGTGAACTGGCAAGACATGAAGCCGGGACTATTGTTGGTGAGGTAGGCAGGTATTCGCGAGTAGTTTCAAGAGTTTCCTGTCCGGCTTCCATATTTTGGCCACATGGGTTGACGCCTTGGTCCGATAGCCAGCAACACCTGGTGCAGAGATCTCGACTGGACCGCCAGGATTGGAGTTGTTCACCTCAAGTAGAGGCGAGAGCCGAGAACCGGAATTAAGCATCTTAAGCCAATTGATATCGCCGCTAAACCCGTGGCAGCTGAGTGGGGTCAATTTTCACTGACTCCAGAGACATATTCAACGGTTGAGATAACCAACATATAAAGAAGAACTTGTGTTCGGGTAATTTCAGAACACCAATATCTTCCTTCTCACTTCTGATAAGCAATCTTTTGCGTTAATTATCTCTCAATATGGCCGAATCCAAACCCGTTTACAGCTTGCCCGACGACGCAGTCTGGTTCAGTGAGTGCGAAGGACTCCCTGCGCTGGGTTGACATATCTAACATGTCCACCAGTCACCGGCTGCTCTTCTGGCTTGGGCCAGGCCCTGGCAAAGCTCATTGCATCACATCCCACGCAGCGTTTGGTGGCCACAGCACGCAACATCGCTAAGCTCGAGGGGGTCTTCCCCGTGGAAGAGACCCGCGTCTTCTTGACAGGGTTGGATGTCGACAACAGCGACTCTATCAAGGCTGCCTTCGACGCCGCGGTTGACAAGTTTGGACGCATCGACGTCGTCGTGAACAACGCCGGCTACGGACTGATGGGAGACGCCGAGTCATTCGTGTGCAACGACGAGGATATGCAGAAGGCTCGCAAAATCGTCGACACGAACTTCTGGGGCACCGCGCAGGTGTCTGCCCACGCCGTGCGCGTCTTCCGAGACGAGAACCCCAAGACTGGTCAGATCGGCGGCGTCGTGTTAAACGTCACGTCCATCGGTGGGTTCGCGGGGTTCCCCGGCAGCGCGTTCTACCACGCCTCCAAGTTTGCCGTCGAAGGTTATACGGAATCGCTGAGCAAAGAAATGGGCCCGGAATGGAATAGTACGTTCCTCCAATCCCCCCCGCCCTCTTCCGCAAGAATAGGGGATCGCGAGACTGCACACGGAGCTGACAACGCTCCCATAGTTCACTTCTGTATCATTGAACCCGCTGGAACAAAGACTAACTTCACCGGCGACAGAATGTCGTGGCTCTCTCCTCACCCGGCCTACACAGCTCCAGACACTCCTACGAGACTACTAGAGGGCTACGTCAAAAGCCCAGACATGCAGGCGACCTTCGCACCAAGCGAGCATGTCGCGGCTGCGATGTATGAGGTCGTGTCTCGGAAGGAAGACATTCCTCTCAGGTTGCCTACCGGTGCACCGGCTTGGAGCGTGATCAAGGTCAAGTGCGAGGAGGTGGAAAAAGCACTGGCTGCGGTGAAAGACTTGAGTTTCGCGGTGGACGACGGGTTGATAAACAAGAGCGGGGAGTTTCTGAAGAAGACCTTCTAGATAGACTGTGACACCAACCAGGGGTGGAAGAGAGTGAAGAATACACCAAACAAGCAACAGAGTTAAAGGATACCAACACCACCGCGAGCCTTCCTCCGAGAAACGTACGATGCTGGGCTCACTAGCTGCACATCTGCTGCCACGTTCTGTGAGTTGAGATGGCAAACGTGCAAAGTTGGAAAACGGGGAATCATGTTGGTGCGATTTGCACGTCTAGCCGAGATCTAGATCGACTTGTTACGCAAATAGGAATTTGCCTGATTGCTGTATCGGGTTTTGGGAACACGGCATTTCCTCATTGGGACTACACCGACGGGCTTGGCTTTCCTGGCCACCCAGGGGCGATGATGAACCAAGAAGCAAGCACGTAGACTTCCTGTTCAATAAAGGAAAGGGCTTCAGGCGTTGAAACAGACCGTTCTTCGTGGCTACCATCGGTAGATGAGGTCGAAATGCATCCGCAGAACGCAACTTCAGAGCCTGGTGCAGCGTGGCCCGCTGTTGGCCAGCTCCTCGAGACGGCATACACCGACGAGGGGAATGTGGACTGGCGATTTGCGACCAAGTGCATCCTGGCCATTGTAGGTGCGAACATGCCATAGAAATGGCTTGTACTTGCTGACAGTTTTCCCCCAATAGACCCTTTGCAGATTCATCACGGTGTGGACTTACAATCTCTGGTTTCATCCGCTTGCCGGCTTCCCGGGCCCAATCTGGGGTCATTGTTCTCTCGTGAGTAAACATGCTGCCAATGCTGCGAGTCCGAGGAAACGAGCAGCTGTCTCATTGAATTCTAGCTGTATCGCTTCTTTCACAGTTCCAGAGGGGGCCTTCAATTTGCAGTCGCCGACGCCCACAAGAAATATGGTATGTTCCGCAACCCACCTCACCAAGGCCCGGCCTCATCCTCCCTCTTTAACCTTTCCCTAGGAGACATTGTTCGCGTAGCTCCCAATGAGCTCTCATTTGCCAGCGTCGAGAGCTGGAAAGCCATCTACGCCCATCCAACAGGCGGGAAGCCGATTTCCCGAAAGGGAACCTTTTACGCAGTTTTCTCCTCCGGATTCAACAGCAAATGCATCGGCAGCGAGAGCGACCCCAAGAAACATTCAGTGATGCGCAAGATGTTGAGTCCGGCTTTCTCGCAACGTGGACTGCTGGAACAGGAGGAGATTATCTCGAGGATTGTCGACAAGTTCGTCAACATCATGGGAGAGAAGGCAGGTCCTGGTACTAAAGGGCTGAACATGACGAAGTGGTACGAGATGAACACGTTCGACATCTTGGGAGAGATGGCCTTTGGGGAGAGCTTTCACAGTCTGGACGCTGGTGAGTCTATGTGAGCACCTCTGAGCTTGTCAAAGCCTACTAACATACACACACCAGGCGTCCCGCACTTTTGGTCGGATATTGTCCTCGACCACCTCTACGTGATCGACTTCCTCGACAACATGCGACGGATTGGCTGGCTGTCCACGCTCACTCGGTTGCTTATCCCAGCTCAGCTCGTCACCAAGAACCAGAACTCCCGCTACGCTCGACAACAGGTTGAAAAGTAGGTTACAATCTGTGCTGGGAAAAAGCAGAGGGCATTGCTAACTCGGTCATCTTCGGAAAAGACGACTCGCCATCACGGAGTCGCGAAACGACTTTGTCAGCCTGTTGGTCGACAAGGTCCGACGCGGAGAGGTTTCCAAAGAGGAGATGACGGCTCACGTTTCAAGCATTACGTACGTGTCAACCCGATTCCAAGAATCCTAATGTCGTGAGGGCTGCACTGACTTTTGTATCGTACATAGGATTGCTGGGGGGGAGACAGTAGCAACCGCTCTTGCCGGTCTTACGTGGTTTCTGTCTCAGAATCCCGACAAGCTCGAATGCCTCACGGATGAGATCCGCTCTTCATTCGCAACCTACGACGAAATCAACGCCACCAAAGCTCAACAACTGTCTTACCTACAAGCAGTTGTAAACGAAGCTCTTAGGCTCTTCCCCCCTGCTGGCAGTGGTGCACCCAGAATCTCATCGGGGTTCGAGGTGCATGGCCAATACATCCCCGCTGGCGTAAGTCTCCTAATTCTCAGTTGAAGCATTCTTGTCTCCATACCAGTAACTGACTGTCGTCTCTCCATGTACACAGACCGACGTCAACATATGTCCTTGGTCGGTTTGCCGCGATCCGAGATACTTCTCTGACCCCTCAGACTTCAAGCCAGAGCGCTGGTTGGATCCTGGCTCTACAGATGTAAAAGAGGCCAGCCGACCGTTCCTTCTTGGACCCCGAGACTGCATCGGACGAAAGTAAGTCACCCCATCGCGTTCCAGTGTTTTGACTTTTCACACTGCTAACGTTTCACGTAGCTTTGCTTGGATGGAGATGAACCTCGTGCTGGCAAAGATGTTCTGGTCATACGACATGGAGCTAGTTGACAAGGACGTTGATTTCCTCAAGGAAAGCACGGTGCACGTTCTCTGGCGGAAGCCGGGTCTGTACATCAGATGGCCCAAGGCGCAGCAGCACCACTAGCTGGGTTGCTACATACTCGGCATGTAATGTCGAGCAGACTGGACTTTTCAGGTGAAGAGTGTACGTTTGCGACTGTATTGGTATTAGAAGCATTTTAAATTCGATCCCCACTAGACGCTTGTCACCCCTCTTTCTGTCATCGTCGCTGTTGTTGTCAGTTCTGCCCGGGGTCCGTCCGTGAGTTTGCACTTGTCTTCGAAAATGGCTGAGAGAGGCTTCGAAGAACCAAAACCCAACCGTGCAGGGGTGATTTGGAAGAATACCAATTCATTTACACTGCAAATGCTTTGCTAAGCAAATCCAGTTGATGTTGGTATTCTACATGTACGTTATTCAACCCAGCCATTCTGGACTTGGAGCATATCCCCTTGACAAAAGTCGCAAGCTCTTTTATCCTCGAGGCCAAGATGATTTGTGAGAGTAGCCGTTGGTCAGGTCCATCCTCCACAGCAAACGAGCCGATATTGATCTCCAGGACAGAGATGGCCTCTCTGGAGCCGTTGGGCTTTGAATAAGCCTCAAGAACCAGTGGCACTAACTGCTGAATGTTCATCAACATCAGGAGTGCCGTGCTCTGCGAGATGCAACACTGCGAAGCGCACGTGTCCACCGCCTGCAATTTGCGCATGGCCTGTTTGAAGAGAAGCAGGAAGCGGTCCACCGGCATGTCCCCACCACGAGTTCGAAGGACGAATAAGTTGACGGTCAGATCCTGGAGACATGTACAGGGCTTCGCAACTGGGGGTGACGACGGTTGACCTTGTGTGCATGTGAACTCCATTAGGTCGGCCACATGCAGCCCAGCCAGTGAAGGAGGGGGTGTGGTGTCTTGGATGCCTCCCACATGCGAAGACAACAAGTGAGAGAAGTATGTATCGAGGGATGAGTTCGAAAGTTCTCCGTAACCGCCATGTCGATCGGCCGTGGTATGAATTAGACTGGGTGTCGGTGTCGGTGATGGGGAGGGCGGTGCTTGGAAAAGCTGAGGAAAGGAATTGTCGAGAAGCGCTCGGAAGTCGAAGTTGTTAGGCTGACTATCCTCGACAGCCGCAGTAGTCAGACCGAAGTCGTTCAACGGTCTGGATTTCCGGTTCGGATCACCATCGAGGTGAAGTTGGGCCTCAACCGTTGGAGACGCGACATCCATGAATGAGGCGTCTTCGCCGAGACCTCCCATAAGGTCCAGGGGATCGAATTGACAGCCCTGGACGATGTCCATCCATTTCGGAGGAGAAGTTTCGTCTGCGGGAGTCGTAATGTCCAAATCCGCCACGGACGGGGTTTCGGCGTCGTGTCGGTAGTCCTCGTCGGCGCTATTGCCAGTCTTGACGGGTGATCTCGGTAATTCTTTCGGTTCGGCGGTCTTTGCTAATTGTCGGCGGCGTCTGGAAGAGTTGTACGTGCATGTTCGGCCTGTGCCATGGCAACGGGCGCACGCGTCCTTGCCGGGCTTTTTCCGACACTTGACCCTGGCGATTCGGCATTCGTCACATGCTGGCTGTCGCTGTCGCCTTCCGTGAATCGTTGAAAACGCGTTGAACTCGGGAGAAGACCTCTGGTTGCTCTTGTTGAAGGACAGAGTGCCGTACATTTTGTTGGCGAATGCAGTCTACCATGAGCAGCCTTGGCGGAATCCTGGGGTGGGATTCGGCTTATTAGGAGACTGCTCTTGCCCCCTTGGTGCATGGTATGGATTTTCAAGCGAGCACAGGCAGCACCTAGTTGAAGCAGGCTGTGGCATCCCGAAACCCATATCTCCTAGCTAGTGGCTCGCCTTCATGTCAGCTTGGAGAATGTTTGCTCTATGTGTTTGCTCTAGTGTGGCGGGCTCTACATCTACCAGTGTTTGCTCGGTGGGATGGACTTCAGTGGCTCTTGAGCTGTTGATTTGCTTGGCACATAGGTCCTGGCTGGTGATCTTTCTTATGAGGGTCATTGCCACTGTCTAGTCCCTGATATTTGTCCCTAGGTCCACTGGGTAAACTTCATCTACGATGCAAGTCATGGCTTTCAGGTCCGATAAAGTCCCTTCGTGTCCGCCAGGATTAAATCCCTCCCCTCACCGTCTTTCCCCCTTTCCCTCGCATGGGTCATCCGTAACAGTGAGCGTGGTAATTACCCCCCCTGTACATGACTGCCGCCCCTTCCAAGTTTCGTAGCATATCCCCGGATACAAATGCCGCTAGTATCGCTCGACTGGCCCCGAACGAGGTCTGCTGCATCTATTAGTTTGGCTTGGCCCAGGTGGCGCAGGCGACCAGTCGCGAGTCCCAACTCGCGAATAAAGGCACCCTTCCTGGGGACGCAAATCATTGGCTTGCGAGGTGCATGAATTTCTAGGCTTACTCGTTGGAGGTTTGCTTCGCGACACTGTAAAATCTGTGCCCTCGTGGTAGTGACCGCCTCTTTCCAGGGTAGAACATGTGGCGCCGGCAGGATCAGATTCCGCAGGGAAGCCACCCTCCCCCAAGAGCAAACATATCCATCATACGTCCGTTAAGGTCGAAGGCGTTGCAGAGCAGATGACTGCCCCCCAGTTTCCCCGTGCAATTGCTTACATGGTCATGTGAGAACCCCAAGCTCTGGTCAAGTCACCGTCGCTGACGAACGGGACAACGCCGTTGTTCCGCGATCTCGCCCCTTGCTCGGGGCCTCGTCGCAGATGCTTCATATAACTGGCGGAAAGACTGACATGCCGCGTTCGAATGGATGGGCAAGTGTTGGCAACCCACAGGTAACGGGAAATGAAGGATATCAAGGAGAAAACTCAAAACCTCACATTTAATAGTGGTTTAGAACGGACTTTCCTGTGATGGATTTGCTGTTATCTTTGTGCCGACGCTGCAGACAGATCAAGCTGGACCGAGCATCCGGGCGAGCAGAGGATCGGAGCGCATGGCGGCCCTCATGTACGGCAATCGTCCCCGATCTGCCTGAGCAACTGCGATACTAACGGATGAGGATCGGAACCTTGCTTAGACTCCAAAGATCTGCCGGCAAAATCTCAAAGGGGAAGCCCTATTTGGGCATTTCCGAACCTGCCACCGACTTGGATAGCTGAGCTGCGCCGATTCGCGGGCTTGTGTCTGTCTGCAGACTTGTTTGCGCCTCAAGGTCAAGGAGGTGACGAACAGTGCATGTGCATTTCGGGATGTTCGACGTTTTGGCCCGACACGATAGACAATTGAAAGATCGTACGAAGCATGAGCGACTTCTGAGGTTTACTCCCATTTCGCGGGGGAAAAGGGTCACAGCAGGGAGCTAAGCGTGGAGAGCAATAGCTTTGAGTCCGCACAAGCTGTCAATTCGACGGCCCCAGAGCCAAACGCCAGGGTAATGAGCGTTCCTGAAGCTGGTGCGAGAACTCTCATCTTTTAAGTAGACAGATGTTCTGGCGGCGTTGACAAACACTAACCAACTAATCAACCGATCAGACTTTCGCTTCTAGATTCTACCTCTATGCCCGATCTGTTGTTTTACTGTTTTTTATCTGCACCCTCTGGCTCACGGAGCTCATAAGTGCGCTTACATCTAGCACAGCTTGCCTTTCTGGGCTATATTCTTCGCAAGAAGAATCAGGAACTCTCTGCCCGTGATCTAGACTTTTGCAATCAGCTCTAAATAGACAACCTCATTGACCTAAATGTCTGGGACGGAGACAAGATGCCAGGTAGTGAATGCATTCGAGTCATGAAAGCGTCTACACTGAGGGCATCGCCAAGATAACGGTGAGCGAGGCGGACCAGCGGAGCATATAATGAACCAAGCCCAGGATTGCATCCACCAGCAAAGAGTTTAGATTTTCCAACGAACTATCTTTAAAATAGTATGCGTCGCGTCTGTGTCGTCCCCTCATCCAAGAGCTTTCGTTCGCTCTCTGTACGGTCGCCCCAGGTCAAGCTGACATCAACCACTAAACAGACATACTTCGGCTGTCATGTCGACTTACGCCATGCCCTTCGACCCAGGCTGGTTCCCCGACCTTGAAGCCTTGACCTAGGGCAGCGGATCGGTAGTTATGACGCGCGAGTGAGCGGAAAGTCCGTTGTCTTCAAGAACCAACGAGCTTCGCAGGGCTCCGGTATGTTTATCACATGGCCAGTCCTAATTTAACGACCCTGGATTTTGTTGGAATCACAGGTGATGTGATAACCGTATACGGTTGCAGCCTTTCGGCAGGGTGAAGCATCAGTTATTCTCGTGTGATATACTGGTGCCTAGCGAGAGGAAAGAGCCAGCAGGCCCTCTGCCTGCTGGCAATCTAACTATATAGAGAGCGATAGCCTTTGGAGTTGGAGTTTAGGTTTCTGAGAGGCAAGGATCCGGCATATGCGTAACTGTCCGGTTCCCACTCTTTGCGGGCGTTGCCTCCGGCTCTCGGGCCGGGCATACGGCAGGTGGGGATATTCCGACAGATTTATGTTGCCAACCTGAAATTGACTGCCAGCGTGACGTGGGCAGAAATCGATCTTAATAAGCCAACAATTCTTGGTCCGCCTGAAGCCTGGTGTTTCTTGTTGTAGAGAAACCTTTTCTTAGATCGTTTGACACTGTTGACCTCTGGGATTGACCAAAGCTACGGCCAAAGACGTTCGAGTCTGGGTTATCTGGTGTCCCGGAAACACATTGAGAGAATGCAATCATCATTTCGACTTGGCACTGCGTGATAATTTGTACTAGGGATAGTTATCCAAATGGGTCTGATGCGTTTCCAGTCGTGATGACGTATCGTGAGACTGAGTCGAGTATTAGAGCTCGTTTGTCACAAACAAGCAATACTGCCGAGCACCATAGACCCACTTAGGTCACGTGCTCTCGACGTGCTACAGCACCTGTTTGAGCTTTTCTAGTAGCCTTTTCTAGTTTTATAGACCTCAAGGCACTTTATCCCATGCTTCCTACGTAGCGCTTGCTATGAGCCCTGAGTGGTGACATCATCGGCCTTGACGGAATCTTGGGTCTCGACAGGGTTCCCCGCCTCACGTTGTAGCGTAATGTTCGTGAGGGAAATGTGCGCGGGAAACAATCTGCTTTTTGAAAACTCTACTTTACGAATGGGATCTTGTGCGTCTTGTCTGCTCTGAAAAACGATATCCCGCCCTAATAAGCTTCAGCCTTTTAGGTCACGTGAGTTGAGAACCAAGCCTCAATCCGGAGCACAAATTTCTCGGACATGACCCTTCCTTCCCAAAGCTTTCGTCATAATGTTCAAGGAATCGAACCACGGCTAGGGCCGAACACCATTAGAATGGATTCAATGGAAATCGACACGGATTGTGGCATATCCGATGCGGCCATGACCGTGGATGGACATGACGCAGCGCAGCATAGGGTCGGAACGTTACAGAACCTTCCCTCGGAGCTACTGATGCCCATATTCGCGGATGTGGTCCTTACCGGACGTGATCTCAAGGCCCTCCGCCTGACCTGCCTCAGATTTCCCCCCTTCGTTGTCCAGCGCCTGTTCGAAACAGTCGGCATTTCAAAGGTCTGGAGGGACTGCCAGGCATTTTTCAATATTGCATCGAACCCGGAACTTGCCAAGCATGTCCGCCGCTTGGTGTGGTATGAGATGAGAGGAACGTTTGCAAACCTCAATTCTTTCACGATGGCGTCGTCTGCGACGGACCCGACAACCTTGCCCTAGGCCCAGAACCGCCAGAGTGTCGGATGGAGCAGGGGAACCACCCTACCGTGTCTTGGTCTACCCTGTCCGCAGAAGAGAATGCCTGGCGCACCAAATTTGTCTCCGAGGCCATGGCGCTCTTTTGGTGGCCGATAGCAGCAACGATGACCTGTTGGGATCTGAAGAGTATCAGGGAAGAGGATTCCTGGAAGGAGGATCACTTGGTTCCCCTGGACGAGTTTTGCCCTCTCTTCTACGAGGCTATCCTTGCAATGCCCGGTCTGACAACCTTCGTTTCTGAGCAGATGCCGCCGTCCCGCAAGCTACAAATAACGGACTGCGGGTATCCGTTCACCGCCGGCCTTTTCCACGACACGGCTTCGCACGTTGGCAAATACGACGGTAATGGCTGCCAAGAGGTGTCGATCCCGGCAATCGAACAACTAGAGCTTGACGGCTTGGCCTTCCCGCGCATTCTTGAGCTCCACATGGACGAAGATCATTTCGATTTGTCCCGCCGATTCAAGCATCATTTGCGTCCAGATAACGAAAGGATTTCTCTCCACGGACTTACTCGTCTGCACATCTGCTGGGTTCGGGCGAATCCTCTCTTCCGACTCATCGAGGAAATTCCTCTGATCCTGGAGGCAGCACCAAACCTCACGCATTTACGAATTTGCCTAGACCTTGTCGGATCCAATGTCGGACCATACATACGCAGCTCATTCGAACGCGTATATCTCCGAGGCCTGGATCCCAACCCCGATTTCTTTGGTTGTCTGTTGCAATCGTTTCCGCAGATGCCGAAGTTGTCGTCGCTCTACCTCGATGGAGTTCCCTTCACGTCGGAAGGATTGTGTACGTTTCTTGGAAGCCATGCAGAAACACTCCGCCATCTTCACGTCAACACGCCACCCAACCTCGAACCGCCTTCGATGGCTTGGGAGGCGGGTTGCATGATTGTTGACGATAGAAATATTCCCATGAGCCTGGAAA
Source organism: Colletotrichum sojae (assembly GCA_014235955.1). Classification (NCBI taxonomy): domain Eukaryota; kingdom Fungi; phylum Ascomycota; class Sordariomycetes; order Glomerellales; family Glomerellaceae; genus Colletotrichum; species Colletotrichum sojae. The sequence goes on along the minus strand of WIGN01000217.1, from coordinate 40,665 downwards.
CTTTCGGGCTGGAGATTGGTGGAGGCTGCCGGACTCATCGTTCTGATCATGAATGCGAGAACATCTCCGACTGCGGAACACCCTTTTTCGACGACACCTTCCCAGGCAACAGCATCTTGGACGATGATCTCAACAATTTTGACGAGGGAGACTCCCTCACACTGGAGAGAATGACGGCCGGAGACCTCCTGGTTCCCGAGGATGGCGACGAGCGGCCGATGTACGCCCGCGAGTATATGACGCACCTTCGCCATTTGATCGAAAACGAAAAAGACGCGGATGATCGATCGGTTGTCTGGCATTTCAGACACCGCAATGGAGAGGAAGCATACGGGGACGATCCCCTCGAATATTGGTCGGATTGGGAAGGCTCTGAAGCCGGCGATATAAGGGAGCCGATGTCCGACGACTTGGCGGAGGCCGAGATCAATGCGAGGGACGATATTCCACTGACAAGAAGCTTCTTCTCTAAATGGGACCAGGGAGACATTCGTTGTGTACGGATAAATCGTTATTGGAAAGAGGCCATTGCCGACGAGCCCATCGTCATCGAGGAGACACTGCAGCAACACCACTGATCTCACAGTTCAAACTCCGACAATTTGGCTTGTGCCGATCAGCTTCAGATGATAATAAAAAGGCCTTGTGACGGGTTCGGGCCTCGGCAAACGGTCTGTAACTTGCGTTAGCTCAACAATTTGGGACGGTCTGTACGGGATGAGTGACCCTAGTTGTGTCAATACTCTCGGTATGAACAATTTCCTAATTAGTCAGTTCTACTCGCCGTTTTAGTGAAGACAGCGGCATGAAACTGGGTGCTGGTGGCCTGCCGATGCAACCCTCGACGGCATAGCCGGTCTTTGACTTGGTTTTCGGTTAAATGGTTCGTCCTCATGCTGTTTCAGAACCAACGAGAGGTCTGCTGAGCGGACATCTGTCCCAAGGGGTCACAAAGATCCGCGTCAAACGGACCGATTTGTTAGTTGCACCACATCGTAACTCGTGGAAAAGGGTGTGTACCCAAAACAGTTCCTGAAGCGATAAAACCGTCTCAAACTTCTTATGAATCCCATCACTTATCGTGAGTGCGATTCGCAATATTGCTGGTCAGTGCCAGAAGTCCTTGTCGCTTCCCGAGTGCTTCGCCCATGAGCCGGCAGAACAACATCATAATTAGCGTTTCTATGTGACTAAGACAGTGTGGTAGTCGTAAGTGGATGCCTCTTTAACAACTATAACTAAGAGCCCGCCTATTTTGACTGGGTTCTGGTGCTAGTTTGACTGGGCGTTCTATAAATACACTTTCTGTAACTAATAGATACTGTGTACTTATTCAAGAATACTGAAAACGACAGTAGTAAGCGACAGCGATAGCGATGGGCAATAGCGACGGCGACGGGTAATAGGGACAGTGACGGGCAACAGCGACAGTGACAGGCAACAGCAACGGCAACAGTGACGGCCATATTAATTACATCAATTGAGATACCTACAGAGTCAAAATAGGCGGGCTTATAATGGATCGCTATTTCTCTGTCGGTTTGGTCGTTCTTTCGGTCACCGCGTACTTTAGCAGTATAGCTGAAGGTCAACGGTACAATGGCTTGCAAAGCGCACTCGAGACTCGTTATCCTTTTGTCCATACTCTTCATTCCAACTCTGTTATGTCTTCCTTTCGGCCTCGACCTTCGCTCCTTTACGCAACATGTCCCATCGCTGGAATCGCGCCAGGTTGGGCAGGGTGTCAATGGAAACCAGACAGGCAACTCAGGCTCCGTAACTTCAGGAGGAACTGGTGATGGAAATGGCGTTGGATTTGCTGGAATAGGCAACGACATCGATACAGGTATGCAGCTTAAGACCATTTGCTCGCTTGAACTCCGAGACCGACGCAGTAGTATCATGGCTAAAGACTAATGCTGGATGGCCACAAAGGCGACGACTTTGATATCGGAGACGGAAACAACACCATCGGCGACGGAAATACTATCGAAATTGGCGATCGAATCACAGAAGTGACAAATATCAATGTCGGCTCGGGGAACTCTTCTGGGATTAGCGTTGGCCCTGGCAACATTGGGAGGAACTCTACAGGTAGCACGTCGGAAATGAGCATTAACATCAACCTCCGTATCATGGTGGAAGATGGTCGCATCACTGTCGGTGTTGCTTGAGAAAATCAGCTCTCAGCCCAATGAGAAGCATTCATGTTGCCAAGAATATCGGAGGCTTGATGAGCACGGAATATCAGAGTTGAATTTGCGAGAGAACATCGCACTTGTGCCATGATCATCTGTTGAACACTAACACTACGATCATATCAACCCCGTGTCTCCCAGTGCCCTTTCCCTTACTCCGGGCGTTCAGCAGGTGATTGGCCTGGGACCCGGTGCAGTGTAAGGCTTCCCTCCGTTGTTCGCAATGCCGCCCGTGCCGTAGATGTTGATTAGAATGGAGGGGTCGTTCTGCTGGTACACACCGGGGATCTTCACAGTCGAGCTCGGTGAGAAGGATCCCGATCCGGCGACCTTGATGTTGGCGCACGAGATATAGAACTGTGCGCCTCTCTGCGAGTGGGCAGAGTGCAGAGCGAGTAGCTCGACACGAAGGAGGTACTCTCCGGGGGCAATACACTGGGGTAGGTTGAAGTAACTCCAGCCATTGTTGTTGATCATCCTGTCGACAGCCCACTGGCCGGAGCCGGTGTCGAGGTTGTCCTCGGCGACCTTGAACCAGTTGAGCCCGGTGATGCCGGTGCTCGCGGCGCTGGGCACCTTGGCGAGCCAGGCCGTGATGGGGCCTTTGTGCGACTTGGCGATTGGGTTGTCCGGGTCTCCGGGGAACTGAGCGCCGCCAATGACGTGCTGCCACCAGGCACCGATCTTATCACCAGGAGCGACAGTGATGACCTCCTGCGACGAGGTGGCCACCTTGCCACAGATCATGTCCTGCGATTGGACATCTTCCGTTGGGTTGTTTTGGCTTGGTGCGCGGAGGCCTGCAAGAGAACCGTATTCCTTTCCGTTCACGGAGACTTTCTAGCAGGGTCAGGGTCAGAGATTGTATGAATTGGAATTGAACCAAACGGATGCGAACTCACCTGGAAGATGCAGTGGCCTTGTGCCAGGGCTGCCAGGGCGACCGCAGAGATGATTGACAACTTCATAGCGAAAACCAGGATATGGAGTGACGGAGTGACACAAGAGCAATCGAGATAAAGATCTGATCTTGAGAATATTGAAGTGTTGTCAGGACCGTGCCAGCTACCTAGTTATACAAGTCTGGTGCTGGCCATCGTCCATGTCAACTTGGATATACTATTCCCGGACATCTCGGAAGGTAGGGTGTGTTTTCCGATCAGGCACTTCGACTGTTTGGATGCCTCCGACTATCTGGACATACCGAATAAGTGTCACAGCTGAAGTGTCTGGGGGGATTTGATTTGAGAAGGTTGATAGGAAATGGAAATCGGGCTGGGTCACAAAATTGAAAGGGCCGAAAGGGTCCCCTCGACGATTGTTCTGAAATGGCGTTCTACTGATATAGATTGATCAACGGCATATAAGAACAGCCTGATTGGCTACCGCGGAGGTTCCATACCGAGGAACACAGCAGCAGCACTTTGGTTGGTGCTCAAGATATTTAGGCAGAATGTGCCGGATCACGAGCCACAGCTGTCTTTGTGGGGGAGGCGGCTAGAGATGAACTGCCATTCGGCATTTGGGCCCTCGCGTCTCATTGAGCGGGAAGAATCCCATGCATGCTTGAAGATCTTTCCAAAAGGACTTGCATGTCGAATTGGCACGGGAGGTTCTACCGGTTATCCGGGCTGACCCGTCAATTGAGCTCTAGGGTCGGCATTTCGCCCATTAGAATGTTGTCCAGCTGTGGCTTTGTCACTATACTCTCGCCCTGCGGACTCTGGTCTAGCTGTTTTGTTTATTACCTTGGCCGTTCCTAGTATCTGCAGAGGGAGCAACTATTACTCTTCAGGGTCCATATGGTCTTGTTCGGCGGCCCTTTGTACGAATATTACGCACCACCCGAAAGACGCACGTGCTAAATCAGAATGATTGCCGTCATATTCGGTCTCGTAGTCCCAGGAGGACGGCATCTGGACTGCAAGGAGGCAATCTCTGCAAGCAGTTGATAGAGGTAGCTCCTCATGACCCATAGCCAAATGTGTAAAGCGATCCAGACACATTCCACGACCTTAAAAGTGTTATGATTTCAAGGAGCTACGCCTGGCATAACCGAAGTCTGGCCACTGATACCAAAATCTGGATCCATCAATACGGCACAGGTATCAATCAGAATAGATATGAGGATACCAGTTGTTGTGAAATTACAGCCGGATTGGATTAAAAGAGGGAACCTATGGACTTGCATTGTAAGACCCTTCTTTAAAGCTATGCTCTTTACCACCGAAGAATGTTGCGAAGACCTCGATAATTTCAACGCTTGCATGTGTGCGGACTCTCTGGTGGATGTATTTCATTCATCTCATCATCAGAGAAACCTTCGATAGCCGGAAGTTTCCTGATTCGCAAAAGCCAGGCGTTTGATTCGCTTATTCCATCTTGTCTTCGGTACTACTTGCCGCCATCTTGCTTCAGCCAAAACTCACTTGACGCTCTCGGATATTATGCCAAATAACGATTCAATTTTCCGGTCGGGAAAGGCGACAGCTCGTGCACATTACTGTCAATATCTGTTCATGTTTAATGCAAAGCTTGCTTCCCAAAAGTTGCATGCGTATTGCACATGGACGTTTTTCCGACGACAGTTGAAACTATTTCCATCAACTTGCGGGTGAGGGTGAACCAGCACTTCTATCCCGAAGTCGCGTCTGGTGCTAATACGAGTGTAAGATCATGAGCCGCAACCATTTGCCGAAAGCCGATATCCAATGGTTTGTGAAGAGTCAGTTTATAGTTCAATTTCCAGCGAACCTGCATGGTTCACCCCGAAGCGTCTGCATTCTCCCAGTTGTACGAAATTCTCGCGTCCGAGAGTTAGCCCACTTTAGACCTCGGCTGCACAGACAGCTCTGGGTCTTCGTCTCATCCGAGCAAGTTTTCCCGACCCTTGTCCGCGATTGGCGGCTGCGCGTGGACATAGGATTGAACGTTTGGATCCCGAACACGGACGCCAAAGTCAAAATGTGATGAGCGTGGTTGACCAGGAACTACCCGGCCGGACTTGTCCGTCCGAGGAAGTAATATGCGATTCCAGGGACGTTGACTTGCGTCTTGTCAGTTACGAGTCGTGAAACCCGGGGAGATTAACAGACATCAAGCCTACATTGGTATTCCATGTAGCGACGAAACTTTGCGGCCTGAAGCCCCGGGTATCACGCGAGCGCCGAACGTCTCTGCCAAGACCTACCCCCTTCTGCGCCGTTGCTTATTGCCTTTTGACCCGACACGCTCACTCCTCTCTTCTCTTCCCCCGCGCGCCATACAACCAGTCCGATATTCGATGGGAGCTGGAGTTGCGACAGCAGGACGATGGCCCACGCTGCAGGCCCGGTTGGGGCCTTCCCGCCTCCGCCTGGGAGAGTACCGAACTTCGACCAGCCGGAGGACTTGGGGAGGACAACCCTCGTGATCGCGCTGGCGGCAATGACTGGCATCGTCACGATCGTGTTTGGTCTGCGAACTTATGCCAAGGTTGCGCTGACGCCTCAGTGGTTTATGGAGGACTGTAAGTCTTGGCATGGCACTCATCCGCCGCCCCTCCAAGATGACATTTAACGTGGTTTAGGGGCCTGTTTGGCCGCATACGTAGGAGCACAGATATCCTGATCACCGCGATCTATGCTGAACGGTTAGCAGCTTCTCTGGATACCATACATGAGCACCGTATTCGTCAGTGCGTACATACATGTATTCGCCCAAGACCGGTTCTCGTCCGGATAACTGACAGGCTATCCAGTGGCGCAATATGGCGAAGGATATCATGAGTGGGAAGTGACGAAGGACGCGTACAAGCAGATCTTACGGGTACGATGAATCGTCGGAAAGGACCGCCATATCGTACTCTTGGGGTCTAACTAGTAAGCAGTGGCTTTACGTCGGCTCGATTCTCTACTGCCCGGCAGCCTACTTTACCAAGGCAACGCTTCTACTCCTCGAAGCCCGAGTCTTCGCAGTCTACGAGAGAGTAGCCAGAGGTGTATCCATCTTCGTCCTTGCACTTCCGATTGCGTATACGCCGATCATGATCATGAAGGCCCTCGTCTGCCTACCCGTTCAAGCGGCTTGGGACTCGGACGTCAGGCCCGCGCAGTGTCTCAACCAGCGGAAGGTCTTCATCTCCGACATGTGCCTGGGGCTCTTGATCGACATCGTTATCCTTGTCCTCCCAATACCGCTGACCTTTTCTCTCCGAATGCCCGTCCGTACGAAGGTCAAGGTTGTTGCACTGCTGAGTGCTGGCGGTGCAGCCACCGGGGTTTCCATCTTCAGGCTGTACAAGGCCATTCAGTTTCTCAAGCCATCAGACCAAACCGAGGGATTTGTGTTGTTGGATATCACAACGTAAGTGTTACTAACGCAAGGAGATGGAAAAGAGGTTCGCCTTTCCGCTGACCCAAACATTCAGTGCGCTCGAACTAGCAATCGGACTTGTCTGCGCATGTGTACCAAACATCAACCTTCTGGTGTCGAATATGCTCGACTATCGCGAACACCCCAATCGCCCCCGAACAGCCAGCAGTGAAGTCAGAAAACGAAGCAAGAAGTTTTCGTCTGACGCTTTCACAACTGACGTCTCAGTACAACCAACGCCTCCCCGAGGAAGAGAGGAGTTGCCCAAGCAAACCGTACCAGCCACGTTGACGGTGTTGACAAGCACAGCCGATGATGAAATATGGTGCTATAGCACGAGAGCGACGTCAGTGGATGGACGACGCGAAGGATGGCTTACGAATAGAGAGGGGGGGAAAGGAGTATCAGATATTGAAGCGGATTTGGGGCAGAGAAACACTGCGCTTGAAGCTCGTAGAGATTGGGAGGAGGTGTGGAACAAAAGCCTACCCCCAGATCAAGATCGAAACGGCCGTCGGAGTTAGGAAGACAAAATTCAAACTTTCAGTAGAATAAACATAATACAAATAACCTGAGTCAAAGACTCTCTCCGTCTTGAGACGAAGCGACTTTGAACATATGTCCGATTGGCTCTCGGCTTCGGAAACACCGGAAAACCTACCCTGAACTTAAACGGCGGCAAGACCGACTGGACCGAGCACGCGCGGTTGGCGCGAGCACGTTTAAATGAAATTGTCTGTTGAATGTCCTAACAATTGTTGTAACGAAACCTTCGTATCAAGGACTGAATATGAACAAAGGAAACCCTAACCATGTTACACATCTGGTGCCCCATCAACAGTACGGACGTACATGCCCCTCGCTCCATTCCCAGAACTGTTGGGCAGTACCATTACCACCTTCCTTGACAGTCTTCGTTGCATCTATGAGATCCTTTCTAATAGGAATTATTCGTCCGAAAGGAACCACTGTTCAAGACGGTCAGCAGGAAATCATGTAATAGGCTGTGCCCAGCTAAGTCGAAACAGGACACTCACCCCAACTTGCAGTCTTCTCAGCTGTAATGTCACTGGACAACCCAGCGTACAACTGCGTGCATGCGCCATTTACGGGCGGGTAGCCCACAAGTCCAATCATGATCGTCATGACAAGGCCCTCGTCCCGGAAGAGCTCCGACTTGAGGTTGCCGGGGTTCACCGCAACGCTGACAACGCCGTCCGCCTTGTGACGCTTGGCGTACTCGACGGCGTGCAGCCAATTCCCAACTTTGCTGAAGCCGTACTTCTCCGACGCCGGCCGATCGATAAATTTAGACTCGAGCTCGTCCATCGGCATGGCCACGGACGGCAGCCCGAAGATCTCCGTTGCGGAGGAGGAGACCCACACAACCCGGACCGAACCGGACGGCTCCACCTTTGCCGTCGCCGCCAGGACCGGCGTCAGCAACTTGGTGAAGAGGAAAGTGCCGAGGTTATTGACGCCGAGATGCGCCTCGTGGCCTTGGGCGGTCCTCGTGGGTCCCTGCGGGCCGGCGAGGATGCCGGCGTTGTTGAACAGGACGTGCAGCTTGGTCTCCTGGGCGAGGAAGCGATCGACCGGCGCCTTGATGCCGCTCAGGTCGGCCAGATCAAGATGAAGAAAGACCAGGTCGCCCTTCGACGACGGTTCCGATGTTCTGATCTCGTCGATGGCCTTGTTCGCCTTGGCTTCCGATCGCGCGGCGATGTAGACCCTGGCGTGCTTGGCGTAAAGCATTCGAGCTAGCTCTTTGCCGACGCCCGTGTTGGCTCCCGTGACGATGTAGACCTAGACGCGAGCCGGATCGCGGGGTTACTAGACATGCCCTGGCATTGCATTAGAGCCGAGCAGGAGACGGGGGCGTACCTTGTCATGCAAGACCGGGAGGCTGCTCCCCGTGAACCGGGGCTTTGGGGGGAACATTTGCGTCCAGGCGCTCCATGAAAGCCAGTAGCCCATCGTGTTGAGTAAGTTTGGGAGGGGCTAGTGATTAGATGGTTACGGCGAAGGCGAAAGGTTAATGGATTCCGGAACTTTACGAGGAACATGCGTGGTGGTTGGCCATATACTCTCTTGCTTCGACCTTGCAGGTGGAGCTATGCCTCAATTTAATACTCGACGACGCCGCTTATTCTGTGATGTGAGGATAGAAGACCAGCTCTCTGTCTCTTATCTGTTTACAAAAATTCACCAGAACCCATGGGATCGAAGCCCTGGCAAGGCAGCCCACGTGGCTGGGAAGCGCTCGGGATCCTTCGTCGCTCCGAGATGACCCTTGGCAGAACTTATTTGACTGGCTACTTCAACTAGTCCTGAATAATTGGTTCGGGTTTCTCAGTACATGGGCTCGGGAAAGGTACGCATTTGTTACTATGCACCCTCTCGCAAGCACGGAAGAGGTGAAGGATCCTGCATGCTCGGATAAAGTACCTGTATCATCGTAATGCAACGAATGGGATCAATCAATCTTTCACTAGACCATGGCCCATTTTGCCTTGGCATCTTGGGATGCACCGACACGGTACCAACCTCGCGTACTCCATGACAAGAATCGTGGCTTTAGGCATGAACTCAGTCCCCGAGGTGGCGTTATCTCCGCCAACTCCAATCCGGTGCCGGGATGTCTGCGGCACAGGATTCGGCTTGCAGATCTACTCGGTGCTCGGGTCACCCTTTGGGACGGCACCCGAGAATTCGGGACTTTGGAATACGTGCCTGTCAAGGGACTGACTGTACGGCGGAGCTGCTGATTGGATAGTTCACCGCAAATGAAGTGCTCAGGCTTGGGCATGACATATCAATTCAATCCTCATTTACGATGACAATAATGCCGACGGACGCCCAATCGGACGTGAGAAACTGCTTTTGAGGCCCTAAGTGACCGGTGCCCACGCGCAACACACGGCTCCCCCCCACTTCACCTTGGCGAAGATGAACACTATTCTTACAACATGGTTACATAATTCAGAATCAAAAGTCCTCGGGGCTCTTGCCGTTGACGTAGGACCAAAGACGGCTGAGCTGGTATACCTGCTTGACGCTGACATCGCCGTTGATGCCGTGGTGCTCGGCGTGGTGCTCGTTCTCGTACTGACCGTCCTTCAGGTTGCGGAGCCTTGCAACCTGCTTGCGGTCGTTGAAGATGTTAACCTCCGCGGCCATGAAGGTGCCGGGCAGCGGGGAGCCGTCGCCGTTCTGCTGCACGCGGGTGAGGCTCTTGTCGAGGGGGAACATGTTGTCCAGGTAGTGCTGGTTGAACTGGTGACCCGATCCGGGGCGGACAAAAAGGGCGCCGGCGTAAGAGTTCCATGCCTTCTGGAGCTTGTTGTTCTCCTTGATCTGCTTCTTGCTGAGGTGCTTCTTGGCCTCGGTGCGGTGAGACAGGAGGCCGGCGTTGAGGTTCATCAGGACGGCGCGGTCCTTCTGGTCAGCCGTCTTCTGCTTGAAGTTCATGACGCCCCAGCGGGAGACGAAGTCCATCGAGTTGGCGTAGTGCTCGATGTGGCGGATGGCGCGGCCGTGGGGGTCGTGCTCCTCGCCGTTGTGCTCCTTCTTGTGGGTGCGCGGGTTGTTGAAGTGGTTCGAAGCATTGCCAAAGGTGTAGATCTCAAGCTTCTGGAGGATGTCGCGGGGGTGCTGGTTGATTAGCCAGTCGAGGATGATGCTACCCTCGATGCCGCCCTGCGAATGGAGGATCAGGACGACGCGGTCATTCTGGGGCTTGAGAAGCGCCTCGGAGATGATGGCGAAGCATGCTCTGGTGTCAGAGGTGCCGAAGTACAGGCAGCGCTCAAGAAGGCACTGGATAACATCAAAAATGATGCCCGAACTGAGACGTTTGTCAGAGAATGTCCCCTGGAAATTGGAAGAGGTCTGAAGAGAATATTGGCTCACGTCTTGTTGTGCACGCCTGTCACTCTCCGGTGGAAGGTCAAGGAGATACGGTTGATGTTGCTTCGCAGCCAATGCTTACTGTCCGCTTGTTAGAAAGGCTCCCAGCCTTCAAGATTGCGGAAAACTTACCCGACAGCAACACCGTTCAGGAAGATCCATTGCTCGTTGGGGTGCTCCTGGTCCCATTGAGCGGCCTCAGGAAAGTCGGTGGACTGGATGTACCCATACGGCATCCATCCATTCAGAGCGTAGCAGACAAAGTAGTTGAGAGTAACAAAGCCGATGATGTAAGCCGTCAGAATATTGAACGAGAGGAATGACAGGAACGGCAGGGAGAGAAGGAAAGTCCCCTGTGCGATGAAGAGGATCGCGTGGAAAGTGATGTCGCGGATGTTGGGCAGCGACGGGTAAAGCTCATCCAGAGGGCCGGAATGGTAGTACTTCTGGGCAAAGGCCTCGACGCGGCGGCTCAGACGGCTGATCACAAAGCCAGAGCGGTCGTAGATGTTGTTCTCCAGCGTGAACGAGCGGGCGGTGTCGCGGCTCCAGAGGGGGAAGACAATGCCGGGGAGGAAGATGGCATTCTTCATGAAAAGGACGATGTCGTCAAACAGCAGCTTCCACGGGGGACCGGTGTAGTAATCCGGCTTCCTGACATCGAGCCTGCGGAGCTTGTCCTTGATGGCGCGGGCGGGGCCGTCCTTTCTCAGGACAGATCCAAGGGGGATTGGGCGGACGGCTTCAGTGATGATCTTCTGCTCGCCCAGGTCCCTTGGCAGGGAGTGGTACACGTTGACCGAGGCAGCCATGTTGAGTTCGAAGGAAAGGGAGAGAGGTTGGGGGAAGGGAATTCTCTTGGGAATCAGAAAGCAGGCGAACAGTGACTTGAAGGTGATATGGTGGCTTATATCTCTTTTGGGAGTTGCGAATTCCCACACTCTTTCCCAAACTACCTAAGACTTGGTGAGGAAAGCTGAGCGAGGGGGAAGAGGGAGACGACCTCGCAGAAGGAATGCACCTAGAGACAGACCTGTGTTTCTTACTCACATGCCTTCATCCCTACTTTCACGTGTTGAAATGCGTCCCTTGAGGCTTCATTACTAGAATCATCATTCCGCGTCACGGCCCTTTTCCTGGTGGCGCTTGAGATTAGGGTTCGCACCAGTATAAGATTTACGACCACCGCGGCCTCCTCGCCGTGTGCGGCGAAAGGGATGAAGATCATCACAATAACTATCACTGTGAATTATCATCGCTAGCGCATACTTCTCGTTTCCCCTTGGTCGACGGTCGAATTCCCGTTCCGACTTCTACCTTGACCTTGTTGCACGTCTTTACAAGTTGGAATTGACGTCGTGATCTTGAATCTTCTCTTCGACTTCATCGTTCTCCAGTCAATAAGAATACAACCCGAGCAAGCGAGGGAGCCATGCTAATCTATACACTTGTAGGCCCGAGCTGATAACTAGCCCGTTTCTTCTTATTGCTCTCAGGGGAGCGAATTCCCTCCAATGTCTCGGAGCAGGCCAGCTCTCCGACCTTGGCACCTCCACACGTTCCGCGAGGGATAGATCAGCCCGAGACTATCCGCACATCTGATTGACCTGCTTGCGGCCCGCTAGTCGTGCCCGCCAGGGTCCTCCCACCTGTCCCAAGCTCCTGAAGCTACGTGACAGCAGCTTCATGTCCAATCGGACTTTCCCCCTAGTGTGCTGACATGAGACATCACCGGCCCAGGGCCCGCACTCCCTGACGTTCGACAGGCTTGCCGTTGAAGCTCCTTTTCCACATCCGTCGACGAGGAGAGTCTTGCGAGGAGGAAGAATGCATGTGGGAGTTGATGGCAAAATATCCATGTGGCATGGAATGAGGAGTCGGCCAATGGCCGGGGAGAAGGCGTTCAGAGGACTGACTAAGAAGACGCGTTTGTTTTGGATCGCAATCATGCTTATCATTCCCAGCTAGGGACCAAACGTTCGACGTGGAATTCGATTCCATCAAGGAGGCGAAAATTGAACTTGAATAGCGCCTATCTCGTATCTTGTTTCACTCCAGCGGGAATTGCCCTACTTGATATGCCTAAAGTTATCTCGGTAGGGGTGAATCTTGTCGGAAATCCATTCCCGTGAATTGAAAGCGACACAAAAAGCCAGTCCCTACTCCATGTCAATGTTTGCAAACACAGGCACCCTCTATCGAACCCCCGTCGTCATTTTTTCAACGACGTGGCACTTTCTTTTTTAGTGGTGGATAGGTGGAAGTAACAGGACGCTGTTTCTGGAGAATAAAAAGCACATGCCAGATGTGAGATGGGTCTCTCCAGAGACATGCCAGCAACCCATATGGGGAAGTCCCGCTGATTAGGAGCATTCTTTCGAAGAAAGTGCGACACTCTGGGCGCAGCTGAGATGGGTGGATGTATGGTCGAGCTTGCGAACTGCAATGTCTCTGATTCCGAAGTGGAGGGGGGATCAGGTCGACTTGGAGCGACTTGCAAGCACGGCTGGTGCTGATGCCGAGCAAACAACACCTCCGCATTCGGTAGGCATACGAACATTGACCCTTACAACCACACGACTCTCGGGCTCCTCGGAGAGGCATGTGAAGGACTTCCTAGAAGAGCGGGAAGGGAGTTCCCGTAGCGACATCTCAGACGATCTTCATCAACTAGAATGCCGGTTTGATTGTGTGTATCTGGGGAAGCATTCCATCCTGCGGTTCGGGGGAGAACACCGCAAGAAAAGCTGGGTGTTAGTCGTTATAAATGCCGAGCATCCCTAGCACCTTGATGGCTACTCTCTTTGGATTGTTCATCTCCATACCCAAGTCAGGTTTGGGGTTCTAGAACGGGCATTATTCTTTATTCACTCTCGTCGCAGGGCTGAGCATGTCCGGTATCCACATGGAGTACAACGGCCAACCCAACGGCCACAACGGCGAGAACGGCGGTGACAGCTACGACGAGCCCCTCCGGACCATTGAGCCCCGCGAGGACTACGACAAGTTCGAGGAGGACTACCCCGAGTCGTCAGATCCGTGTGAGGGCTTCGGCAAGCGGGCCGGTAACTACGACCCCGTAACCGGCACCTACCCTCGCATCTCCCGCCCCGTCGAGGTCATCCGCCCGTCATACGACTGCGTCGTCATCGGCTCCGGCTATGGTGGCGCCGTCGCCGCCAGCCGCATGGCTCGCGGCCACAAGTCCGTCTGTCTCTTGGAGCGCGGCAAGGAGAGATGGCCCGGAGAGTTCCCCACCGACAGCGTCCCGGCCATCAGGGAGCTCCACATGACCAACGCCGCCACTGACGGAGTTATCGGCCGGCTCGGCAAGGCCGCCCTCGGCCACGACCCCACCGGTCTCTACCATCTCTACGTCGGTGATGGTCAGAACGCCTTTGTTGGCAACGGTCTCGGTGGAACCAGTCTCCTGAATGCCAACGTCTTCCTCGAGGCTGACGAGAAGACGCTTGACCTGCCCATTTGGCCCAAAGACATCAAGGGCAAGGAGCTCAAGAACTGTGAGTTGTTTCCAGCTCACTTTCCCCCGTCGACAAAAGCTGATCGCAATTAGACTATGAGCGAGCTCGCTCCGTCCTCGAGCCCGAGGCGTACCCCCAGGACTACCCTAGGCTCCACAAGCTGGACACCCTCGAGAAGCAGGCCAAGCTCATGGGCTGGGGCGACAAGTTCTACCGCGTGCCCCAGACGACCCGCTTCCGCGACGGCGACAACAGCACCGGCGTCTCCATGAAGGCCTCTACCCTCACCGGCCAGGACACCACCGGCCTCAACGACGGCAGCAAGTCGACGACGCTCGTCAACTACCTCTCCGACGCGTGGAACTGGGGCGCCGAGATGTTCTGCCAGTGCGAGGTCCGCTACGTCACCAAGGCCGTCGACCGCGAGGGCTACATCGTCCACTTCGCCTGGCACGGCGGCAAGCGCGCCAACTTCAAGGACATCTTCCACGAGGACCTCATGTGGGTGCACGCCAAGGAGCTCGTCTTCTTCGGCGCCGGCAGCATCGGCACCACCGAGATCCTGCTCCGCAGCAAGAAGATGGGTCTGGAGATGAGCAAGGACGTCGGCCACGGCATGAGCGGCAACGGCGACATCCTGGCCTTTGGGTAAGTTTCACTTCTCCATTTTGCAGAGAAATGGAGCTTTGCTAACCGGATGTTTTCAGCTACAACACCAACGAGTATGTCAACTCGATTGGTCGCCCCGACCCCCCGCCCAACCGCCCTGTCGGTCCTTGCATCACGGGTGTCATCGACTGCCGTGATCAGGAGAACCCTCTTGACGGCTTCGTCATCGAGGAGGGCGCTGTCCCCGCCGCCCTGGCCCCCTTCTACGAGCTTATGCTTTCGTACATGCCCGGCCGCATCTTCCCGAGCAACCTCAAGCTCAGCGACAAGATCGGCCACGTTGGCGCAGCTGTCAGCAGCAGAGTCTTGGGACCCTACTCCCGCCTGTCCGCCACTGAGAAGACTCAGTGCTACCTCATCATGTCTCACGACAGTAAGTACCATCTGCGTGTCCAACTTCTGTCCATGACGTGTCTCTGACATCCCATTGCAGGCAGCCAGGCCACCATGTCGCTGGTCAACGACAGACCCTTCATCAACTACTCTGGAGTCGGAAAGTCCCAGAGGGTCAAGAAGCTGTCGGGCTACCTGTCCAAGATGACCAACCTCATCGGCGGTACCTACGTCGACAGCCCCTTCTACGCCGCCTTCGGTGAGAAGGAGATCACTGTCCACGCCATGTAAGTTGCCCCATCTCCGGGCTCCATGATGGGTCGTGAACGTTCTAACGCAACGTAGCGGTGGTGCTCGCATTTCCAACAACGACACTGGTGAAAACGGAGGTGTCAACGCCAACGGTCAGCTCTTCACCGGCCAGACCGAGAAGGTGCACAAGGGTCTCGTTGTTTGTGACGGTACCATTGTCCCTGCTGCCCTCGGTGTCAACCCCTTCGCGACCATCACCGCCCTGGCTGAGCGCTCCGTCGAGAAGGTTGCCGAGGAGTTTGGCATCGACATCGACTACAAGAGGAAGAATGGTGAGTTCCTTCCCTTTCCAGCTCAAGGTTCATTGGGCACTGACACCCATTTCAAGGTCCTCTCAACCTCTTCGGCAAGCCTGCCCACACCCCCAACCACGACGTCAACATGGACGTCGACAGAGTGCAGACGATCATCCAGGCTGCCAGAGTCGACCAGACTTCCGGCGTCGCCTTCAGCGAGATGATGGACGGATGGATCCATATCGGCGAGGATGCCAAGGACTTGTCTTTCGAGCGCGCCTTCACTGCTGCCCGCGGCAAGGGAGAGTACAGCCGCTTCTTCCTGACTGCCCGCTCCTGGAACACCCACAACCGTAAGCAACCCGTTTCGTGCTTTGTTTGGAGGTTGAAGTCATGCTAACTTACTGCACAGTTGTCAACGACAAGGAGCACCAGGCCACCTTGACCGGAACCTTCACCTGCCCCCAGCTCGGCGGAACCTGCATGGTCCAGGGCGGCAAGTTCCAGCTCTTCAACGACGACCCCAGGGCTCCCGACACCACCAACCTCACGTACAATTTCACCGTCGCGTGCCCCAACGGCAGGAACCTGCACTTCAACGGCTACAAGGTCGTCAACTCCAACGTCGTCCTCAACCCCCTCAACCTGTGGAAGGCCACCACCACCCTGTACTGCACCATCTCCGAGCTCGAGGAGAAGGACGCCCAGGGCCAGGCTCTCCCCCAGAAGGTCGTCGGCAAGGGTATCATCCACATCCGCCCCTCCGCATTCCTCAGCGAGGTCACCACCATGGTGCCCACCGGAACTACCCTCTACGACCGCGTCACCTCGACCGCCAACTTCCTCGGCTTCTTCGCCGCCAAGGCTGCCGGCGCGTTCCTCACCCCCTTCATCCCCATGCAGTGGCCCAGCCTGCCCTTCAACAACTACGAGAACCTCACTGCCCCCAATGCCACCATCACCGTCACGGCCAGGGACAACGTCAAGTCGAAGCTGGTTATGTGGAACCCCGGCAAGGGCCAGGGCCAGGGCTTCACCAGCGACGACGCCCCCATCATCTTCATGATCCCCGGCGCCGCCGTCGACCACCAGATCTTCTCGCTGCCCACCATCAAGAACAACGCCGTCAACTACTACCGCGAGCGCGGCTTCCGCGTCTACTCCATGACCCACCGCGTCGGCAAGACGGTCGTCGCACAGCAGAACTGGACCCCCTACGACGCGCGCCGCGACATCCACGCCGCGCTCGAGGAGATCCGCCGCCGCCACAACATCGAGACCAAGCCCGACGGCAGCGGCCCCAACAAGACGCTGTACGTCATCGGCCACTGCGCCGGCTCCGTCGCGTTGTCCTGCGGTCTGCTCGACGGCACCATCCCGCGCCAGTGGCTCAGCGGTGTGACCGCGTCGCAGGTCTTCATGAACCCGACCTTCGCCAAGGTCAACAACCTCAAGGCGTCCATGCCCATCAGCCCGGCCTGGCTCTACAGCCTGTTCCAGGGCAACTGGTTCGACTGCTCCAGCTCGCCCCAGGACGGCTACGTCCAGCAGGCGCTCAACCAGCTCCTGCGTTTCTACCCCGTCGGCCGCCGCGACGAGATTTGCAACTCTGTTGTGTGCCACCGCAGCTCCCTCGTCTTTGGCCGGTAAGTCACCCCTCGACTCGCTTGTGACTCTTTATTCCGCGTACTAACATACACCCAGTCTCTGGTCTCACAAGAACCTTAACGAGGCCACCCACTCCCAGCTCGAGAACTTCATCGGCGGCACCTCCATGGCCAGCCTGCAGTACCTCATGAACACGGGCACCACCAGCCACGTCGTCGACACCCAGGGCACCAACCTCGTCACCCCCCAGAACCTCGCCCGCCTCCGGGGCCTGCCCATCTTCTTCTTCTCCGGCTCCGAGAACTCGGTGTACCTCCCGGAGAACACCGACACCTCCTTCACCGCGCTCAGCGACGCCAACGGAGGGCTCTACTACGAGCGCCAGGTCTTCGAGGGCCGCGGCCACCTCGACGCCTGGATGAGCTCCACCGCCCACCAGGACGTCTTCCCCCGCGTCCTCAACCACATCAACAACGTCCACGAGGGCAAGTACGCCAGCTTCAGCAAGGAGCTGTCCAAGCTCAAGTCCGCCCGGTAAGCGTCGGACGTGGATGCAAGGGGGGACCTTGAAGTCGAACGGGACACAGCCTGGCAATATGAGCTAGCGACACTTGAATTTTCCTTTGTCTGAAAACGTTCAAAAGTCATCTCTTTGATGGGTTCGAACTGTTCCTGACGTTTGAAATGTTCTTCATATACAACTGAATCATCTTTAACTCTAATAATACCATTAATACCCACTGTTACGACCCTATTGTGCTCGGTGGGCAAGTGGTGCTATCCCAGAAACCGGTGCTGCGGTGGTCCTTGATCCCCGGCCGTTTCGCGTAGACCCAAATGTTGTCATCTAATCATCAGAGTGATTGATTGAATGTAGTGAACAGGCTGACCTATAGAAGCATGGTTGCTACCAGACGTGGGCCTACTGGCGAAAGATGTCCAGGTTCGCCTGGACATACTCGAAGCTAGTCGCTCTGAAGTCGTCAGGCACAAGATGTGTCGAGTTGGCCCTGAATTCAAACAGTTGCTGTGACTCCTGCCACTTTGGCCAACAGGTCTTATAGCCGACAGGAGCAGAAACACCGTCGTTAGGATCGAGCGAGGCCACAAACGCGATGAAGCGGTCCTGCATCGCTCTGCTGGCGTCATCGGTGTTGTAGAACGCCCGCGGCAGGTCCGATGTGTGAAAGCTTCCTAGTATGGGTGTTCCACGCTCCCAGGACCCCTGGAAAGCCCAAGCGGGCATCGAAGCGGGTAGCATGCTCAGGAATGCGCGTCGCATGAGGATGAAGGCCGCGTCGCCGAGGACGGCGGCCAGCCGCTTGAACTGAGGATAAGCCTGGTTCAGCGCGCCGGTGCCCCATGGGCTGCCGTCCTCGCCGTTCTTGTACGGGTACGTGTCGACCAGGGCGGCAATCTCTTGCCGGGTAGCTCCGGTGAAGATGACGTCGTTCAGGTACGAGACAAGCGCGTCTTCGGTGGTGATGCTCGATTGAAATATGGAAAACACGGTTCCCTGCACGAAAAAGATGAGTTACATCTCAACTTGGGGTGGTCAAGGCTTGCGTGGAGAGACTCTGACCTACCTCGTCTTCCACGCCTCCGACAATGATTGGGACTCTGGCAATTTTCCCGGCCTTCGCCAGAGTCTCCCCGCTTGCGGTGAGGATCTTGCCATCGGGTCGCGGCATGTAGCTCAGCCCAAAAGAGCTGTAGCTCATGAAGATGGGGACGGCATTCGTAGCAGCCAGGAAAACGTCGTACTCGGCCTCCCTCAAGCATGCCACTTTGTCCAAGGTCGGGTCTGAGGAGCAATTGGCAGCTTCCGCAACAGTGTCGAAAATCGCCTGGGCCCTGGGGCCATCTACCGGATCGGCCGGTAAGATGCTACCGCTGTTCATGATGGCAGCTCGGAACAAGGGACGGCCCTTGTAAGTGTTGTCGCCGTCGTAACTTGTCAGATGGTCGAAGACGCTGAACGCGCCAGCACTTTCACCCCATATGGTGACTGCGTCAGGATCGCCACCGAAGCCCGCAATGTTGTCTGCCACCCACTCTAGAGCCATTCTCTGGTCGAGTAAGCCGAGGTTCGTGGACCCTTCCGCAAGTAGCTCCTTGCCTCCGAGGAAACCGAACCCTCCGAGGCGGTAGTTGACGGAGACGAGAATGAACGGTTTGCCGAGAGCTACGCCCCGGGGAACGATGATAGAAGCGTTGTACGGTTGCGAGCTGCCGATTTCGAACCCGCCGCCGTGGATCCAGAAGAGAACCGGCAAGCGCTCGTCGGAAGAGGTGCCCTCTGGCCGCATGACGGAGATGGACAAGCAGTCTTCGGTCTCGTTGCCTAACGCCGCGCCCAGAAACAGGGCCCTTTCCACGACGGGATTCTGGATCACTTCGCCGAGCAGTGGCGGAAACTCTTTGATGATCATTTGCGGACACGAAGGACCGATTCCGGTTGCGTCAATCGTGCCGAAAGTCTTCAGCTGCGCAGGGGGCTTGAGACGCAACGGCCCCACGGGCGGCTGGGCATAGGGAATTCCGCGATAGTATTCCACGCCATCCACCGCAGAACCGATGACGGTACCTGCCGGAGTCTTGACCGTAGGCTGGCCTGGGATTGAAGTCGCCGCTGCAGCAGCCGTGGCGAGCGAGAAGGCTGCCGCGGCAATGAGATGTCGAGGGTTCATCATGCCTGTGAGCCTGCAGTGAGCTCTTTGAGCGGGCGCGCGAAGGGGGAGGGGGAGGGGGAGGGCGAATGATGTGGGTTGTGTGTACGAAGTACGTCGATATCGCCGAAGGAACTTATTGGCGTAGTGTGGTAAGCAAACAACAAGCAGAGGTCTCAGAGAATGCGCGTTGGTTTTATACCACCTTACCCCCAGACTATTTACGAGTTTATCGTATTCAGTTCTGCCATTGCGCGTTGTCTGCAAGCCTAATCCACATTTGACACGCCAGCTCGCAACGGACCAGAGTCGGCCGCCGCCCACGACAACGTTCCTGCCAAGTCTGCTGCCTGCCGGGAGAAAACCGACGCATACCCAAGAGACCCCAGTTGCAGACCGGAGTAGGCAGGTGGCCTTGATCGAAGCTCTCAGTCGTCGTGGCGGGAGGGGGGTTGAGGTTTGTCAGAAGAACCCCGCGCCGTTGAGAGTTACCGGGGTTCACAGCTCCATGTGAGGGTGAATAATATGCCCGCGTATGGTTTAACGCCAAATTTCCTCCTGTAGAAGATGGTTTAGTGCTGACATGTGGTTGAACTTTTGTGTGGTATCGCTGCTTACGATACACATTGTCGAGTGGGTGCTTGTGTGCAGCTTGCATGAATAGCAAATCACTTTGAGGCAGCGCAACCGCGACAAAAATGCGCCATCGAGCGCTGGCTGGGGGCATGACATGGGAAACTGGGTTTGGAGTCTGGTAGGAGAACATGGTATTTGTGTGAAGCCGCTGATGGAGCTTACTTTGCTTCATTCACCCTGTCTTCCAACATCGACAAGAACGGGCCATCGCTTAACGATGAGTCTTCTCGTCTCCCTTCCTACGGTGGTCTATATCCATCGACGATAGTGGCTACCCCGAACGCCGACGTAAAGGCCGTAACGGAGTCCCAGGTCTGGAGGAAAATGGGCCGTTTATTATCCGATCTCGAGCATCCCCTCGAGTCTCGCTACGACCAAAACTGCTGAGAAAAACCTAAGCTCCCTTAAGGTCGATGTCGACATCCCGTAGAACAATGCCCCGGACCACTTATACCTCTGTGATGCTGCAAAAGTGGAATCACTGCAAGCAGCGCTGTTTATCTTCACTCATCTACGTATCACGACAACTTCGGTACCCGCAAAGGACTACAGCATCCAGCCGCAGGAGCGGCCGTCACCGGGGTGGTCAACAAGACCAACTCCGACCTCATCATAACCGCCATCAGAAACGGTCCAACCCAGAAAAGGTCATCCTCATAGAGCGACAAAAGTGTCAGCTACGACCAGTCGACCCGGCGAAGTTTTAGAGGAAAGCCGGCAAGCAGAGTGGCCGAGTCCACAAAAGTTGCCAGAAAAAACGTCCCAAACTCTTCCGTGTACAACGAAAAACCTGAAACGTTGTACACCAGTCGTGACGGGTTGGCTGTCCCTTGTTGGTAGCTTCCACGGGGCCGCGGACAGACGAGCAGACATCTTAGAGTACCTAGACTACGACATTGCCCGTAACATGCCCGGGTGAGCTAAGTCCGACCAAACACAAATCCACCACGTCGTCCGTCCCCAACCAAAGAGATATAAAAAAAGCTCTCGCAGATCCAAACTCCTTGTCACCGCAAGGCCCTCGACCCCTCCCTCTCCATCTGACTTTCAGGAGATCATTCCCAGCTCTGCCTGGACGGAACGCTTGCGCACAAGTCTCCTCCGAGGTCTCGTCCACAAAACTTTCAAGCTCGTTTCACATAACCCATCCGCTTGTCTATCATCTCCCCCGTCCATCAATTTTCACGTATTCTATCTAGCTAGCAAGTCAACACGCTCCAAACCCCCGGGGTAGATCGCACTCGTACCCCTCAGAGTCGTGCACCAAAGGCATCCAAGCCTGAACGCCAAGACTTACCAGCTTACTTGGAAGCCTGGCCGTACTCCAATCTACCCTGCACAGAAAAGAGCTCCAATAGTCTGCTTCCTGGCTAGCTAGATTATAAATAGCCCCTGGGTATGCGTACTCGTATTCCTTCCAGAGCAGGACGCGAAAAACTATGATTCGAGGCACATCGTAGTCTTTAAGTAACGGGAGGGGTCGTCGCGCATTCGGTAATCGCGATGAAAACCTTTGCTTGTTGGAACGAAGTCCCCCGGGTAAATGCCCCCCGGCATGTATCGGCGAGGTCCTCTCAGGTTTTGAAAACGTCCTCTACGATGGTCCTTCCTAAATACCACTCTTACCAAGAGTGTAGAGGGACGGACCGGGAGTAGCTGAATAGAACCGACAAACCTCATACATGTGACTTCAAGGTTCGCCCAGCGAGGGAACTAAAACCTTCAGAATAGGAAAGAGAAATTTCTAAGGGCGTTGCGTTGCGCTGTTACAAGATAGCTGCATCATCAATTTTGCCAACTCCCATTGTTAAATCACGCTCAACAATTACAAGCACGCACTTACTCATACAAGCCCAGCCTACCGATCAATCCATCTCGGAATCATCGGGGATCACCACACAAAAAAAGCCATTACCAAGCACCTCCGGGCCTGCTGACATATCCACCCCGCCGCGGTGTCCGGGGTAAGCACCGAGCCTTCCGGGGGGAAATCCGCAAACTCCGCAGGTCTGGAACGGTACCCGAAATTCAGACACTAATAGAATTTCAGAAAATCTCGATATCTTCTACGCTATCAGCCGCTGGTAGAGCTTTTCCTGGGATGGGCAGTCAGTAAGAGCTGGTGTTTGGTGCTGAAGACGTTTGATCTGGCGCCTTGATTCGAAGAGGGCGGCCGAGCTGCAATTGGCGACGGTGTCCCCAGCTTCAAAGTCGTCTTCTGGTTCATTAGCTTGCACGGGACCGGCGCAGGCCCAACAAATCGGTGCAATAACATCACGAAGCCCGACCTGGTCCCCGTCGCCATCGTCCGTCTTTTCTCCCCCAGTGTCGCCTACGTGATTACTACGGGCTGAATCATTGACGCACAACAAAAAATAAACCGCCGCTGACTGTATTCATAATCTGGACCCCGAGAGCATGACTGGGAGCTACAGCCCTCCTGCGTAATGGCACAAGATCCACGGCGATGGACGTTGGCCCTGGTGGAAACTGCTACGAACATCACGACGACCTATATGTATAGTATGTAAATATGAGGATGCCATCCAAACTACGATATTGAGTCCCAGGCACGTCACCCGCATCTCAGCCACCGTCTCCCAAAAAAAAAAAAAAAAAAAACAACAACAAGAGATCGACCCGAGCGGCAACAGCAACGACCTCCATGGGGGCCAAGCCATGTGGTGCCACGCGGGTACAGGGGTGGATCTTCTTCGGCGATAACGTGGTGGAACATCACATTCCCATGACATAGTTGTCCGGCGTCGATAAAACCAGGCCACGGTCCCATCCTGATCTTGATGCAGCCGTGGCCTTGGAAAATGGGAAAGCAATGAGCCTTCCAGATTTCCAGGTTAGAAGGCGGCAAGCGGACCGGGGGGCGGCGGCGATCGATGTGTTTCCACAAAGGAAGAAAGACCATCCAAGTCACACCGAGTGGGGTCCGTGCCCGCACCGGTGGTCCGGAAACCGGCGGAAGAGATTCCGGCCAGACCCATAAATATCCATCCCGTCGCAAGGCCGCAAGGCCACAACGCCACCCACCCTTCCAACACCCCCCCTGGTCGGTCTGGGACGGACTGGTCGGTGCACTGATCGCCGGCCTGGCGGGAAGAATGGAATTCGTTTCGCGCTGGTTTGATTCCCATTCATTCAACTCGGGAAGCGAACCCAGTCGATCGATCCAACAGACGCCTCAAAACAAAGGGCGAGGATAGGCGAATTCCACTGCACCCGTCCCCATACGAAAACCTGGCGGCCATGTGCACAGTCCCCGTATTGTGAAGTCATTCCCGACGAGATCGTCCAGAGACCTGCTCTCCCGTCGAGTGCCGCCGAGCGAGTGCCGGGCAAATCCCGTGACACCACGTCCGTGAGAGGAATACGCGCCGGGGCTACGTGCATCGCACCAAGACAACAGGGGCAGGAGCGCCAGACCAAGGCGGAGGTGTGTTGGAAAATGACATCAAGTCCGGGCGTGGTGTCCTCTAGGGCTGGGCAGCGCTTCCGGATGGGGGCGGGCAGCAGGGGCAGGGAAAAGTGGACGCGGCATCCGGAGGATACGGAGGAGGATGGGTGGGAGAGTCGCCGTGGCGTCGTCAGCGCCCATCAGCTTATACCGAGTGCTCCATTACTGACAGGTCTGCCGCCGTAATGTGCTGTGTGATCGTGTTGTGCTGTTTTCGCGTGCTCGCCCTGTGGTACCGCCCTACCGCCCTACCGTCCTACCGTCCTACCGTCCTACCGTCCTACCGTCGTTCCGCTCTGCACCTACGGAGGCTCCCGTCGCTCTCACGCCCGCCCGGAGGTAGCGGGTGATGCCCTCTCCGACCCATTCAACCAAAAAAAATGGCGTACCGTCAGCGCGGGCCGCCCTTGTAGTGGCACGAGGGTGGCCTGCTCCGGTCGTGAGGGCCTCCGCCAGCACGCTGACGGTGCCGACACTTCGAGGGCTTTGCAGCAATTGCGACGCAGGAGTGCCGATGACAATACGTAGAATACCCCTCTCCTCCCATGTTGCTGGAAACACGTCGGATCCGTCCCTCTTCCGTCGGCCCATCGTCTCGAGCTGCCCTCGTTTCTGGCTCGCGAGCTTGCTCTTTTTCGCCCGGTAGATGTCTGGCGTCGCATTCTATCATACAGCATGTCTGAACGCTTCCCCGGTGACCGAAGCAAAGCCTATTGAGGGCGGGGGAGGCAGGCTTCGGCAGATTGCGAGACGGGTTACGTTATCCCCCGGCGTCCGTTATACCGCTTTCCCTCCCTCTCTTTCATCTTATTCCGAGAACATCCTCGGCTCAACGAAGATCACATCGTCTAACGCCGGGCCGCGTTTTCGAGGCTCCAAAACGAACATCTTGGCGGCGCGCTTCCGACGTGCGACTTCGGACATGTGCCTTCGCACCGCCAACCCCTCCCCCCCCACCGCCCCCGAAGAAATTGTTTCCCTGTGCTGCCGTAGCGCTCCCGGCAATCTGGCCAGTGCGAGTTTCCTCGAAAACCCGCGCCGACCCGGGGGGGCGTGCCAGTGCGGTCGGGTCCTTCAGCCCAATTCGACGCAGCGGTCCGCGGCACAAACAAAACGACGGGGACGGACGAGCTCTCCCATCTGCTACCGCTGCAGCGTCATCTGAAACCCAACATCCGACACGGCGCACGCAGTCGTGCGACCAGCAGCACAGGCATCACATCGCTAGGTGTTCGTCTGGAAGCAAGCAGTGTTCCGCCTGTTTTCCGGTTCGCTTGCCCTGCCGTGACGTGAGTACATAGTATGGGTGGGCGACTGAAAAAGTCGAACAAGTGCAGGAGACGACCATGACACCGCGGGCTGTCAGCAGCGAACCCGAACCCCAAGGGATCCGGGGAGATATGGCACGTCGACGCTGGGCGTTTCCCGGCCTTGGGAGGGTTGCATTTCGCGGTACACTCGGCTTGGCCCCCTATTCGACACGGCGACTGTGCGCAGGGGGCCTGCTCCGAGAGCAGCGAGCCGAGCGCTCCAGGCGGATGGGCGAATCCAGGCGCCGCCGATGTCCCGCTCTCCGCAGCGGCCTACACTGTACTGGACCTTTCAGCGGCGGCCCTGCTGTCTGCACCTGCTTCTCCTCCAGGTAGATGGTACTTTCAGGTAAGATGCATCGTTTGCGGGAACATGGACTGATTGCAAGGCTTCTAATGACCACTGCTGCTGGGAACTTCATGAGGTGATGGCGTAGGTACTCGCTGAACGGCCCGGGTGGGTCGCGATGAGCAAGTCGGCGCTGAGCACGGGCGGCGGGTGAGTAGAGGCCAGGTCCAGGTCCACGTCGGTGCCCCCCCGGGGGCAGGGCGAGTTTGATTAACGAGAATTTGGCGCGTCGCCGGAACGAGATGGCGCTGGACGCACTCGGAATTGCGCTCCAGGGCGAAAATCGAATGAGGGGAAAGGGTGGGCGCGCCCCCGGAGCGAAGACGGAACGAGGTGCCCATTTGGCCGGACAGGGCGGCAGCTTTTGCCGCGTGCTTCCCAGCGCGCGCTGCTCAGTGTTTTTGTGCACCGCGCGCTGGCTTGCCGCACGAGATTAGCCTGCCGGGCTGACCAGATGGCGCCGTTTCAAGCTGATGGCAGGACGGAGGGCGACGTTCATTGATGGAATAGGTATTACAGCACATGCTCTCTGGGAGGATCCCAGAGCGGACAGACGACGTGACGTCGCCGGCGCGGTCGGAGGCGCAATTGACCCGGGCAACAGCCAAGTCCCGTCGCAATGGAAAGCAGCATGCCAATGTTGGAGGCCAGACCAACCCGGGAGGTTGGACGCGCAGACGGGCCTGGGGGATCTTCGACCGCACTGCGCCGTCGCTGGCGCCCCTGGAATGATGCGCGCAGGTGTGCGAGGAGCGACGGGCGACGGGCCAGACGGCCTGGAAACGGGGAGGATGGGGGCCAAGGTCCGGACAGTGCCATCGCCGACGGAGAAAGCCCAGCTGACAGCCACCGGCCCCGCACCAGACGAAAGCATACATGATGTACTCTGAGTGTGCTAAGCATGCATCTTTATATATAGCCACAAGCTTGGGTGTTCGTGGTATTGATTGGCGTGCGACGTCCTTCTCCGAGAGGTGCCGGTATCGTGCTGGAGAGGAGAGAGGAGAGGAGGTAATACTATGTATGCTTTGCTTCGCGGAACCCGGCCCCCCTTGGTTGTCGGTCGGCAGGCCGTGCCGTAGAGCAGGCCCATCGCGGATAGCCAGAGCTGGGGGCCATGTGCCGCATGTCTCTGGGCGAAGAAGCGCTTTCTCCCGGGTCAGGTTGGCGCCGTGTCGATCTTGGAAGCAAGCAAACCCCCTCCGCTGCCGCCGGCGCTGGAGTCCTTGGAACGGAGTCTGCGCCGCTGCGCAACTGCGGTGAGAAGTACACCCGCTCAAGACGGACGAGGATGATCGGATACTCGCTATTACGGAGTAGGTACACCGTACGTAGGCACTCGTCAGCGGGCGGCAGGGCACCGAAAGGGGAGATCAGAGACCCCCGAGAGAGAGACGGTAGACCCAGAGAGTGAGCAGCAGGGGAGGGGGGCGGGCGCGGCGATTCTAGGGCCGCCCGGCGGCGTTCGTCGTCCACGCCCCCATGTCGCAGGTAATCTGGCCAATGCCGTCGAGGGGCTCCAGCCCGCGAGAGTCAAGAAGTGGAATCGCCCGATCGCTCAGTCCGCGTCTCTCAGCGTCTTGGGTGGGCCCAAGCCCGGCGCGCCGCGGAGGTGGCAGGGTTCGTGACTCTGTGGTGCCGAGGTGAAGGCGCTCTGTAGCAATCGGCGGGCCCGGGGACGTCGCAGGCTGGCGCCAGGCGCTGCCGGTCGGGCCCGAAGAGGCTTCTCGGGGGTATTCTGGCTGTCTGTATTGGTGGAAGGGCACCGTCGATAATATCGAGGAAATTGAATTTCAAAACACTCCATCATTCCGATGGGCATTCTAGTCTCTTCTTCTTCACTCGTTGCCTGTCAGTATCCGGGTTAATACGACAGAAGCAGGGCCCGGGCTGGACATACTATGTACAGCGACTGGCACGCGCGGGCCGAGGGAAACAGAGAATGGAGTGATGGTCTCCCCACGTTGTATGTGTGTCCCCTCGCAAGTTGCAACACACACAAACGGGATGGGCGTTCGGTCGGCGGCGGTGGGCAGAGGCAGAGGCAGGCAGAGCCTAGAGGATGGAGGACGGATGGATGCGAGACACAAGTTGTGTCGGGGAGGCCTGCCGCCGTGCAGCTGGAGGCGTACTGTGACGGCACTGTATTGCAAATTGGCTTCGGGGCGGCAGTCGGGGGGGAGTCAGTCGATTCGCGTTCGGTTGGGCAGAAACCGGACGGCGGCCGGCATTGACGAGGAGGAGCACGGCACGATCTCGGTGATGGTGTTGCCGCGGGGGCATCTCGATGGAATGGAAAAGGTGAAAAGGAAGAGGAAGAGCGAAGAGAACAAGATGGCGTTTGAAAATTCTTTCTTTCCTTCTGATTCAGTATTCTCAAGGCAGGAAGGAGAGGATGAGCAGCATATAGGTAATACCTACTTACCTAGGTAGAGTCGGAAGTCACGTACCGGCGGCTGCTCCTTCTACAGCTTCTGCAATCCCGGGCAGGCAGGCGCGCACACACGCGCTGAGGCAGGTAGGTAGGTGCCTTCCCTCCTGAGTCCTGCCCTGGCGAAGTACCCAATGTACCTTGCAGCGAGCGGTACGTACCGGAGAGACTGCACCGTGCGGATGGTGAGGCCAAACATGGCCGCACCTTGTGCCGTGGAGGGCACCGAGAGATGGCAGCGCAGGCAGGCGCTGGGCAGGCAGAGTGGGGCCTGTTCCTCCTGCCTTTCTCCGTGCCTCGTCCGGCACCACCAGCCGATCCGCCGGTAGAACCTCAGGCTCAGGTACTCGCTCTCTGGCGGGCAGTCTCAGGAGAGGTACGAGTTGGAGTGGACGACGTCAACATATGGCGCGTTGTCCGCCTGCCTACCTGGATTTAGGTTTCTCAGGTTCCTCAGGCTGTCCACCGTACCTGTTTTTTTTTTTTTTTTTTTTCTTTCTTTTCTTTCCATCGCGCTTGTGTGTCGTGGGCCGCCTCGTTTCTTCCGCCCATTTCCACCTCTGTTTCTTTTGGGTACACCCACCCCCCTAGGGCTGCCGAATACTTCTGCAAGGTACCCTCAACAGGTACCTCCGTACGGACAACAGGATCCAGGACGGCACCTGCACCTGCACCGCGCTTGCCCCAGCTCAGCCCTGAACACGAAGACGTCAGGTGCCTGCTGGCTGCTGCCGCGGCCTCCGTCCACGTCGCCGATTCATCGCCGTGTTCTATCCACCTCCCTCCGGGTTTCACTTGATGTGTGCCGAATTTACTCGGGAATCTCGTCCAGCGACGTGACCATGTCTACCGTGTAACCGTACTTTCTTGCCCTCTCGCCGTCTGTTCTCAATTATCAATTTCGTCACTTGGTATTCCGTAAGAGATGGAAATATAGGGCTTTGCCCTTTCCCTCTCTCCCATCATTACCGTTCCGTTATAGAGACGGAAGATAGAAAGAGAGAAACACAGCAGGCAGGCACGGTGTCAGGTCAGGTACTTTCCCTTTGTCACTATGGACCCACTTTTGGAGACAGGTGAGCTCGCACTGAGGTATCTTTCTACTTCGTACACCCCTTCTTTTCTCTCCTTCTACACCCCAGTTCCCTCTCTCTCTCCTCTTTCTCCGAAGAGAAAAAAAACTACCGCCCGGGTTTCTCACCCTCCACCGAGAATTCGCGGCCGCCCCGTGTCGCCTATTCCACATCTCCTCCTCCGACTCCCATCCTCACGACGAGCACCGCGAAAAAGCGACATCTTTTGCATCACATTCTCGTCTTTGGTCATCTCGGTCTGTACCGAATCGCCTCCGGATTGTCTTCATTGCGTTGCTGTATCTTTTCTGGCGACAACAGGCCTTGAGGCACCAGGTATCCTCCCAGTGGTGGCATTCACCCCCCCCGTCGCCGCCCCCGTGCACCGTCTCTCCCCCCGTCCCCCGTCTCCGTCGCCCCCCCCTCCACTCCTCCTCTTCCAGCGAAAAAAGCCCTTAGGGGGTAGGTGTACCGTACCGTGTGTGGTCTCGCCTCCCGCCTGAAGCCACCCTCTCCAAAAGCTCCAGAGGCTCCAGGAGGCTCCATAATCTCGGCGCGACGGGTCGTCTTTTCTCTGCGTCACCCGGCCCCAAAACTCTCTTCTCTTCCGGAGCCCGCCCCCCCTCAACAAAACCTTTGCTCCCGCTCCTCCCCCATTTCCTCCTGCTTTCCACCTCCGATCTCTTCCTTCTTTTTCCATCCTCGTCCTCCTCTTTTTTCCAACTTCACCTCCTTCTCCATCCTCCGGGTGTCGTGTCTTTGTCGCGAACTCGATCTCGGAGCGGAAACAAGGAACTTGGAAACCTCCGATCGCCATCCAACGCAAAACAACGACACGGTTTGACCATCACGTCTCTTCCGTGTCTCCATCCCCATCTCCATCTCTTGTCTCTGCTTTGATCGCGTCGCGCGCGCATCTCGGTCTCTGACGCGCCTTCTCCGGTTCTCACCACCAAGGCGAGGTTGTATCCGACTTCTATCGGTACTTCTTCTGCACCTTCTCTACTCGGCGCGAACAGCTATTTTACGCGTCGTCACCAATATCACGTCTCCATCGGCGACTACTACCACTACCATCATCAACCACCAGCATCCACTACATCACCTCCACCATGTCGTCTGGTGTCGTGAGGTCCACCGCCCTCAGGGCCGGTGGTGCCTGCGTGCGCTGCCGTAAGGGCAAGACCAAGTGCGTCTACGAGAACGGCCGCGCTCCCTGCAAGAACTGCGCAAAGGGAATGCACGAATGTTATCTGCCCTCCGAGTCCATGGCGCATCACCACGGCCAGTCTCCTGCTCGCCACACCACCGCTCATCGACCCTCGCGCGAGAGTCTTCCTGCCTCGGTCCCGGCCGGTGAGGCTCGCGCCGTTAACCCGGCTTCCGCTGGTTCTCGTCACATTCAGACTCCCGAGAAGTAAGTTAATCACACTTGACGCGTCTCATCTCTACCCCATCACATGCTGTCTCGATTCGTCTGGTCGTGTTTGCATCTTCAGCCTCACCACCATTCCCGGCCTCCTCCTCCCCTTCACCCCCTACCACATGCCCCGAGAGTCCAGCAACCCGCGCCCCGTGTGCCGGGGGCTTCTATTCTCGTACTCTCGGCTGTGTCGCCGCCCATCGCCGTCCTCCACGCAGGGAGCTCGGCCCTTCTGCATGCGGCCTGGGCGCGGTGGCTTGTCTGGCCTCCTCCAGCTTGTTCTTGTCCCCCTTCTCTCTTACTCCAACTCTCCTTGCACACACGCGCCTGTTCCCCCTTTCTCCCCCCCCGAAAAAGAGATCGCACCGTCTTTCCTCGATCTCGCTCCACCGAAGACGGCCGTCATCTTGTTCCCCCTTCCCCACCCCACCGGACGGCATCTTCCATCGCCGCTAGCTTGGCCCCGCGGAGCCGCTGTTTGGCAACTCCCCGACCACCCACCCCCTACTGTACTACTACTCCGAGCACAAACCCTCGCTCACCGTCACTCCACTTTGCATTTTCGCGGCGCTATTCCGTTCTTCTCATTTCCCGAGTCGTATCCCGATTCTCCTTACACCCAGCTCTGCGACAAATGATAGATGCTGACATGGTCTCCTCTCTTGCAGGCTTACTCCGGAGCTCATTCAGGAATGCGAACGCGTCATTTCCAAGACGTACCCGGCCTGTGTCGCTTTCCACAAGCCGTCGTTCGTTCAGCAGCTGAAGAATGCCTCTCTCGACCCGGCTCTCGTTTACGCGCTGCTCACCTGCGCTGCTCGGTACGTACCGCCCCCTCGGGTGCTTGGTGTTTTGTTTGGCAGCCGTTCCCCCCGATCTCTCATCATCTCCTCCCTGCCCTTAAGTGTTTCACCAAAATGGTCCCCCGCAATGTCCGAAGTTTTTTGTGGGTGGCGCGGCCCTCCGGTCGGGGGTGTCGCGTCGGTTCGCCCAGCCGGACTTGGCCCGAGGCCCTTGGAAGCTGGGCTCTGCCCTCTCTCTGCCTATGCGCATTTGACTTTCGGCCGACTCGACTCAGTTATCCCCGCTTCCCGTTGACTCTACTCTGACCCGAGCTTGAGCATTTCCGCTAACCTTGTCCTTTCAGGAGCTCTCCGACCCTCATCAGACGCTATGGAGGCCAGTCCGGCGCGACCGGAGCCGCTGAGCACTTCGCCGCCAAGGCCATGGGCATCATCAACCAGAACCTCGATACGCCCAGCCTCGCCGAGATCCAGGCCATCTGCTTGATCATCATCCACGAGTGGGGTTCCCGCAATGCTGTTCGCGCCTACATCTATCTCGGCCAGGCTAGCCGCATGGTCCAGATGTACCGCATCCTGCACAGCCATCACTCCGCCGTGACCGAGGCCGACCGCTTCCTCCAGGAGGAGTCGTTCCGCCGTGTCCTCTGGCTGTTGTACATTCTCGACTGCCTGCTCACGAGCACCCCCGGCCGCCAGCCCGCTCTGTCCTCTCACGACACCGTCGACATTTCCCTGCCGTGCTCCGATATGAACTTCGCGTTCGGAAATGCCGTCTTCGTGCAGACCATCAGCCTCGGCAACCCCTCGCGCCTGCCCGCTGGCGCTCGCGTCGACGAGATTGGCGAGTTTGGCCAGATTGTGCTCGCCACCCGCATCTGGCGCGATGTCGTCCAGATGCTGATGACCACGACCACCGACACGTTCAACGATACCCTCTGCACGAGTCTGATGGGCGAGATCGAGCGTCTGCGCAACTCCCTGTCGATGCAGTATGTCGACAAGCCCGGCCAGATCAACCTGCACATCACCATGGGCTCCGGATTCACCTACGCCATGCTTCACTGCATGCTGCACTGCGCCTCCATCTTCATCAACCGCCGCCGCCTGCTGCAGTATGTCACTGCCCAGAACTTCGACGTCGAGACCTGGCGTCTGTCGCCCCAGTGCCACGAGATCATTGATAGGCTCTTCACCTCGTGCCACAGCACCATCGCCATGCTGACGGCCCTCGAGAACGGCTCCGACAAGGACGGCATCGTCTGCTTCCCCATCTTCATGCTCTTCTCCTCCTTCACTGCCAGCGCCACCGTCGCCTACCTGTCGCTGAAGGGTCTGACCCCGAACAACGCTGTGGAGACGGCCGGCCACATAGTGCGCGACGGCCTCCACTTCATGCAGGACGGCGTCGACACATGGCCGCTGATCAGCTCGTGGCTGCGCCACCTGGCCGTGATGCACCGCGTTCTCGGCAACGACGCTGGTGCCGGCAGCCCCAACGGCGGCGGTACCTCGGTGCCCCCCTCCAACCCTCCTGCCGCCGACCAGACCTCTGTCAAGGACGAGGCGGCGTCGAACGCAGACACGAACCCTGATGCCATGGACTACGATCAGACTCCCAACGCGGCCCCGCCCCAGCCTGCTGTCAACAACCACGCCGGCTCCGTCAGCGAGAGCGGCCGCGACAGCGAGCCCCCTGCGCCCCAGCCGCGCCGCCCTGGCGTTACCACCATTAATGGTGGTTCTGGCAGCGTCGGCACCCCGGCCTCGGTCAGCCCGCCGCCTCAGCCGCAGCCTGACATCAAGGGCTCTCCCGAGGCCGTTGCCCAGCCCGCCCCCGTCGGCAACGGTGTCCCCAGCGCCCCGGTCTCGGAGCCGGTTCCCGCCCCACCGCAGGACATGACGGCCGGAGAGCTCTGCACGGCATTTGAGCGCCAGCTCCTGGAACTTGACGACCTTGCCGCGTTCATGGGCGGTGGTGTCTAGGAAACGCACAGACGCGAGATCGATTGCGCGACTTGTTCGGCGGAAGGGAGTCAGGCGACTCTCTAGTTTTTATCAGAACCCTGTACAGTACGGCTAAATACCCTGCGACTGACGACTTTTTGAGATGTGCATCTGGCGTTTCTGTTCGGCGCCCCGTCCAGACACGGGACACTTGCTGCCATACCTGGGGCTGCGGTGCCCAAGCCCGGATCTACGGGGCGCTTGCTGGCGGTTGGGACGGGCAGTCATCGTTGTCTTGTCAGAGGGACGGATGACCGGTTCCGAGTTGTGTAACGAGTCTCTTTTTGTTCACGTGGGGGGCGTTGGGAGGTCGAGTCTGCGGACAGCTCCAAGCTGTGCAGAGCTGACGGCAGTTCTTTTCTGCAATTCGCGTGGTATATCCAGGGTGGGGGGGTCTGCTTGCCACATTTGCCTGTCCTATGTCTTTCAAAGGAAGGCCGGCGGAGTTTATGGACATGGCTTTGATAACTTTTAATGGTGTATACCCTTTCACATGCTGCTTTGCACGATGACGAGTGACTTGGTGATGATAGATGCTGACATGCTTTGGTGTTTTGCACGTTGATTCGTCTTCTTGTTCGCTTGGTCAACCACGACCGCGCACATTTCAGTGGGTTGATCAGTAAACTTGTCCCAAAGAAACGTACAGACTTTTGTTTTTCACACAAACAAACCTCAGGGTTGAGGCAGATCATGGTCTAAAAATCTGGAAATCCGGATATTGGGGGAGTCGAACCCGCATAAGCCGTTTCATTCTCATCCCTAATGTGGTGCCATACGTCCCGAACGGGTGCAGGTTGAGAAAGCATCGTCCCTTCCCCTTGGAATCGTCCCTTCCTTCGTTCCTTCCTTGGCTTATGAGCGGCTGCCCGGAGCGGGATTCGGGATTCGGAGCCTTGTCTTTCTCCGAGGGAGGGCGTCCGTGCGCCTCTGACCTGCAAGCCACAAGGCGAAAACGAAAATCTTTGTCATCCTCTCGGTCGGGGTTCGCGTCCTCGTTTCTTTCAACTCCGACCGTCGACGCGTACTTATGCGCCAATACGTCCGTCCATCGAACGCCATGCCCCCCCAAACCCGCCGGATTTCGATGACCCCCGTTTCTCTTGTTTCCTGCGTTTCCTGTTTCTCTTCCTCATTGAGAGGCGCCATTCACAGCTTATTCTCTGCAGGACCGGAATTCTTTTCGTGCTGCTATTGATCGTAGGAAGTTGGCGACCGGATTCTAAGACCGGTTGGAACGGGAATCGCGATAACTACACGACCGACTTACCATCAAAGACGAAAAAAGAAAGCTTGGCCTCGCAGCTTCCGTGCGTGCTGCTGCGTTCCGCCGGATCGCCGCTCGGGATCCGGGGTTGTTGTACATCGAAAAGAGAGGAAAGCCGGGGGAGGAAAAGTCGCCGCCGGAGGGTAGGGCTACGGACTTTCGGCCCGCCTTCCTCTCTGTTTCCCATACGGTCTATCCCTATCTCCCCGAGAGGACGGAAATCACAACCGAATCCCGGATGCCGACCATCACCGGCGAGGCCGGGCCCCATCCAGCAGGCAGCGCCGCCGGCATCGCGGCCCCGTACGGCCGCGCCTGCACCAACTGCTCCCGCGCCAAGTGCAAGTGCATCCTCCGCCCGGCGGGGGGCGCCTGCGAGCGGTGCCACCGCCTGGGCAAGGCGTGCCAGCCGAGCAACCCGCAGCGCAAGCGCTCCAAGAAGCCGCCTTCTAGCAGGACGGCCCAGCTGGAGGAGAAGCTCGATGGGCTGGTGTCGCTGCTGAGGCAGTCGGGGAGGTCGACGGTGCCAGCGGACCTGGGGGTCGACGTCGACGCGATCCACGAGCTTGTCTCGTCGTCGACGTCGGCTGCGTCCGCCGGGGGAAGGCAGCAGTCTTCAGACGCGGACGACCGACGGGCTTCCACTGCCCGAGGTGGATCCGGGTCCAGGACGAGGGGCACGTCGCTGCCGACGCCGACGCCGACGCAGACGGCCAGCCCCGGGGACGACGCGGGGGTCGGGTACGGCGGCGCGGGGGATGACTTCCTGCCCTCTGCAGACGAGGCCGAGGCCTTGTTCGAGACGTTCCGCGGGCAGAACCTGCGGTACTTTCCCTTCCTGCACTTCAAGGCGACGATGACGGCGCGGGAGCTCCGAGCGGAGAGGCCGTTCCTGTGGATCTGCATCATGACGGTCGCGTCGCGGGTGGCGAGCCAGCAGTTCGCGCTGGGGATGCGTGTGCGACAGATCGTCGGGCAGAAGCTGCTCGTCGAGAACGAGAGGAGCATCGATTACCTGCAGGGGCTGTTGTGCGTGCTGGGATGGTATGTGTGCCCTTCTCCTCTTGTCCATGTTTAATCGTCTTGTCCGAGTACAATGGCTAACCAACCTAGGGCCAACCACCAGCTCGGCAACAAGCCGTTCATGTGCCTGTTCTGCCAGATCGCCATCGGGCTGGTCTTTGATTTGGGATTGTCCAAGGACCCCATTGACGGGCTGAACCCGTTCCTCTGCTGGAAGGCCGCGCAGGAGAGGGCGGACCGGGACAAGGGCAACGTGCAGTCCATGTTCACCAAGGCGCAGCAGCCGCGGACGATGGAGCAGCGGAGGGCGGTGATTGCGTGCTACATGATCACTTCGGCGTCAGTGACCCACTCCCCTTGATGATCATCAGACCATCGAACTGACTTCTGACAACAGGGTCGCCGGCTTCCTCGGCAAGATGGACCCCCTCCGGTGGACGCCGCACATGGAGGAGTGCCTCAACATCCTCGACACCGAGCCCGAGTCCTCCGGGGACCGGACGCTCATCGCGCTGGTGCGGATGCAGCTGCTCAACGAGGAGGCGGGGAGGCTGTCGTGGCGCCCCGAGGTGGTGTACGACGCCACGGACCCCGGGAGGACGCCGCCGTCCATGTATGTTAAGTTGTTGCACGGGCAGCTGTCCAAGATCACCCAGAACCTGCCCCCGGATCTGCAGACGTCAGGTATGTCCGCCCCTTTATACCACGCTTCCGGTCTCTAGTATTAACACTTCGCCCCAGACACGGTCATATCCCAGCTCCACAGCACCGAGCTCGCAATCAACGAGATCGCTCTCTCCGCCAAGACGGGCGGCTGCGTGCCCTCGAACCTGCCCGACGTGGCCCGCCTCGACATCCTCTACGCCTGCCTGCACGCCGTGAAGGCCTGGTTCGAGCACTTTTTCACCTTGCCGCCGGGGGCGTACTACGCCATCCCCTTCCCCTTCTTCGCCCAGCTGTCCCACTGCACCATCTCTCTGTATCGGTTGTCCGTCCTCGAAGACCCCGTCTGGGACCGCGCCGCCGTCCGCGGGACGATCGACATCATTGCCACCCTTGATGAAGTCTGCGCCAGGTTCATGAGGGTCTGCGCCGAGGCCGGGCTGAACGTCGACGTCGAGGACGGGAACGCGTTTACGAAAGCTGTCAAGACTATACGCGGGCTCAAGGGGACCTGGGAGGCTGCGCTGGGACCGTTTGTCAGTCCCGCTGCGACGGCTGCGGCGGCGGGGGTTGTGGGAGTTCCAGGGCCGGCTGGGGGAGGTGTGATGGCGGGCGTGCCTGGGGCTTCGGGTGTTGGTGAGGTTGTGGACTTTGGGCAGCTGGGCATGGATTTGATGGATAATCGCTGGTTTACCGACATTTTTGCCCCTTTTGACTTTTAGGTGGTTGGGGTGTGTATGCGGAATGGGAATTGTACATGGAAGGAGGTTTTGTATATGGGAAGGAGATGTAAGAGTACATGCTTGGTTGGATGGCGTTTGGATGTTTCGACGGGATTGGGGAACGAACACAAGGCAGGTAGGTTACTTTGGAGATGGCCACTCGGTTAATCGGCTGGGGGATATAGGAACAACAGCACTCGCAATGGGGAAATTGCGTTCGCCAGGCCTGGCGAAGCGGTGGTCAATATGGATGGGGAAGGTTGTACATTCATCATGAATCTCATTACGAGCCTTGAAAGCTCTCTACTTACCTCCTGTTTCATCTTCGTCCTGCGACTTCTTCTCGTTACCAACAGTCCCATGGGCTTCGTCATCGCCTCGCTATCCCGATTCCATACCGTCGATGCTGCGATTATGCAAAATTCCATCTTCTCGTTGAGGTTCACGCAAAAGGCCAGTACGCAAGCTCATAAAGAAACCCCGTCGTCATGCGCGCGTGCTGCAGCGCGTGGTCGAACGAGACGTGCTCGATGGTGTCGTTGGGGGTGTGGATGTAAGGGTTGTGGTTCCCGAAGGGCGTCTCGAAGACGAAGGTCGAGGGGTACCCGTTGCGGTTGGCCGAGGCGTGGTCGGAGCAGGCGTAGCCGCAGACCGTTTCCTCGTAGGGTATGTCGGTGTACTGTTCTCGTCATTAGCATCCATACAAACCTCCATCGTATCTTCTACCCCAGAATCGAAAGGCGGCAAAGAGATTGGCGGATACGGGGGGATGACATAGAAAGAAGGGGGGGAGGGGGCTCACGGCGTCAATAACCAACTTCAGAAACTCCCTCTGATCAGCGTCCGTCCAGTCGGTGACAAGCCCGAAGCGCTCCACGCCGTCGCGGCCGGGGTATCCGACCATGTCCTGGTTCAGCATGGCCACGACCTGACGGTTCGCGGCGCGGTACTGCGTGAAGATGTCTTGGCTGCCGAGCAGACCGGCTTCTTCGGCGGCGTACCAGTGGAACTCGACCGTGTTGAGGAGGTCCGCGGAGGCTACCCGCGGGTCGGTGAGGAGCACGCGGAGGACTTCTAGGAGCATCACTGATCCTGAGCCGTTGTCGTCTATCACTCTGTTAACACACATTCTTGATAAGGGACGAAGGAGTGGGGGGAATGGGTGGCTTACCAGCTCCCGGCGCACGACCAGCACCGCGATCTCCCGAGATCACAGAGTCCAAATGCGCGCCCACAACAACGGTCCTCTGATTCGCACCAGGAATCGTCACGACGATGCTGGGCTGCGACCACGCCGTGTGCCTCACGAAGCGCGCGTTCGCCGTCGGATGGCCCGCCGCGTCGAGCACAGAAGCGATTTGTCCGTGCAGCCACTCCGCGGACTCCACGCCCGTGCGGGAGAGGTAGTACCTGTTGTGAAAGCCCGAGAATCTTTCGAGGTGGGTTCGCATGCGGGACGTGTCGAGCTTCGGCAGGAGGGATGAGACATGGCACGTCTGGTTCACGGCGCTTGGGAAGGGGAGCAAGGCGGCGAGGCGCGGGGCGGAGGGGAGGGAGGGGAATTCTGTTATGTCGAAGAAGTGGATCCGTTTCTGGGGGTTGTTAGCGATGAGATTGAGGGTGGTGAGAAGAATGGTGAGAAGGAGAGGGGGTGCGTACGTCCATCATCTCCCACTTCTCCTCCTCCGTGACGGTCACCGTCTCGCCCGGCGCGGTCTCCAGCGTGAAGAGTTTGTTCTCGTCGCGCTTGATCGAGGACGCGGATGTGGACACGGCTAGGGCCGCGAGGAGGGTTGGGAAGCGCATGGCGGCGGTCTGTCTACCTGGGCAAGTTGGACGTAGGTTGACGAAGAAGAGAGGAACCGTCGTCGTGCCACGGCCGGCGGTGGGTGTTTATATATGGCCCCCCCGCCTTCGAGCGGGCGCCTGCATGGGCATCATCTCGTATGAGCGCATGCTGCTGCGGTGTTCCCGTTGTCCACCCGTCGTTTGTTTGTTTCCCAGGGGCTTGGGTGAACTAAGCGGGGTTAGGAGGGCGCCTGTGATGCACGCCGAGGGCTGGAAGAGGAAGCTGGGAATGTTCTCGGGCATAGGCGGTGACGATAGACCTGCGAGAGGCGAGAGAAGTTCGCGAGGGGGAAGAGGAAGAGAAGGACTGATTGGAGAGCTGCAGGTGCGGCTCTTGGGAGACCAATAGTCCTGGATATCCCGGGCGGTGGTGCGTAGCCAAGGATTGAGATGCTTGGCCCGGTGTTCGGAGCTGGCGGGATGACTGGTCAATTGAGTTTTCCACATCTGTGGGCTAATGGGCCCTGCAATCCGGCGTCCTTGTTGTCGTTGTCATTGTTGTTGTTCCTCTTGAACTCCACCGCTGGCCTTCGAGTCGTTAATTGCTGGCTTCACCCAATGACGCCCTTAAAGACTCGGCATTGTGGTCACCCAGACACCACCACAACAAACCCCCCGAAACAATCGATATCCGAGCTTCCGTCCGGCGTTTGCCCTCTCTCTGGTGGTTGCGTCGCCGGGTGCCCAAGCGCCAAGGCCGTCCGCATACGGAAGGTGACTTTTGGCCAAGAACCGTCCCTCGCGCGGGGTTGAAATACGAGCGGCCACCGTTCTTCTGAATTGCAGCCGAAAAAG
This sequence comes from Colletotrichum sojae, assembly GCA_014235955.1. Lineage (NCBI taxonomy): Eukaryota > Fungi > Ascomycota > Sordariomycetes > Glomerellales > Glomerellaceae > Colletotrichum > Colletotrichum sojae. Next base: position 1,077 of record WIGN01000217.1, on the reverse strand, counting down.
AGACCTTATCCCGGTTCGCCAAGAGGAACATAGAAGGAACAAAAAAGTTCCATGCGTTATCGGCGGAGTCGCGCTGTGGGAGGTCGGCGAGGGGTGACCGTGATCTCGGGACGCAGTCCGAAGAATGGTAATCTATCTGACGATTAGCGATTGCCTTAGTTTCAATGAACGGTGTCTCCTACAGCTATTACCAACTCTCAAACCGACATCAACAAGCGAGCCCTACAACAGCGGCTGGCTCTCAGGCCCAGGGTCCTCGTTCTCGTGCCGGATGGCAACCCAAAGCAACACCCCCTGAACGAAAGCAAACGCCCCGTTCCCGACGACAGGCCACCCGACCAACCGGTACCATCCGTCCCACGACGGCGCGTACGGAGGGTACCGGACCCGAAATACCCAGGAAATAGCCACGAGGGCGAATACAACGGCCTGGGCGGCTAGTCCCGGCAGACTGAGACCACCCGGGCCGGATCGGCGACGGCGTAGGATCTCTCGGGTCTGCGTGGCAGCGCCGAAGATGAGGAGGAGGGTTGACGTCGGGAGGAGGATGAGGCTGTGGGCGAGAAGGAAGATGTCTCGCTCTCTTCTGGGGCCGGGGTAGATGGCGAAGATGACAGCCGGGACGAGCGAGACGAGCATGTAGAAACCGTAAGCTCCCGAGGCGAAAAGCCGTGCGTCTCTTCTCTGAGACCCTCCCTTGTCGTATGCGAGGTGAAAAGAATAACTGACAATGAGATAAATCAGTTCCCAATCAACACCCCAGATCTTAAACAAAGCCAACTCACAAAACCAGCGGACAAAGCCACACAACAACCAGCGGCCCCGTAAGTGCAGAGCTTTCAGCAAGGAATATGAGTCAACCAAGCAAAGGGAAGCCATCACCACTTCCCAATCGAGTAAGTCGGCAGCCCATAGACTTGTTGAATTCCTTACTGTCTTATATATATATAGATGTAGCCAATAGGAGGCTGTAGATCAGCCCCTGCCCCATTTATTTGGGCACGCCCAGCCACTGAAACATGCCACTATTGCCAACCTCGCTATCATCACATATGTTATTGAGGTTATTCAGACCAC
>WIGN01000216.1:0-71102 GCA_014235955.1 Colletotrichum sojae | reverse complement strand
TAGGAAGGGGTAAATGTGATGCGTCCCTAAGGTTGATGCGTCCGTATCAATTCGTGATGCGTCCGTATCAATTCCCTCATATATATAAGAGAAAAGATCTTAGTTAGTGAATTTATCGCGAGGGCTTTACTAGAATAGGAAATTTCGAATAGGTACCCTTGCGTGAAGGTGGAAAAGGAGGGCCGATGAGGTCTAGGCAAAGTGGTGTTACTACCGGTGGTCACGGCAGTCGCCGGCCGGCGCCTCGGCTGTATGAGGCTACGGAATCCCGCTGTCCTATTAGCTAGACCTGCTTAATAATCATCAGGTCAGTTTAACCAACTCAACTTAGGGGTCAGACCTGCTTCATTGGGCAGTAGGAATAGCCTCATTTGGTTGGGTTGGTTGGAAGTTGAGTTGTTAGCGTTGTGTTGGCGGCACCGCTGCTCTGGATTTCTGCAGTACAATTCGCTATTGTTCCTTGAAGTCGAGCAACTATATCTGCTTGGTCTTGTACTTCTTTCTCAAATCGCTCTTGTTTGCTCTGTGATTGTTGTGTTTCCTCTTCGGCAGATTTTCTTCGCCCGCGTTCTTCATTTTTGATACTTGTTGCTTTCTGTAGCCCTGCTCAGGAATTCCGGCAAGACCTTCCGCCACATCTGTTGGTGCATCGTGCGGCTCGTTATGTGACAGAGCCCTAGCGCGTTGCCATCTGCATCGTGCGCTTCGATATTGTACGGTGGCAGTGCAATAGATGACGACACTTGTAGAGAGAGAAATGGTCGTGATCTTGCGTCAAGGGGTTGAAGATGCTTGCCAACTCTAGCTGCTGGCTGTTCCGGACCTCTTCTCTCGTTCGCACATGATTCGCCAAAGTTGTGCGGCAACAGACTCACTCCGCCTGATGTGCTTAGCAATCCATGACCAGTCTTTCTCTTTCTCGACGTAAGCACGTAGCCGCAGCTCCCCCAGTGCAGACCACCGTCCCCGCCTCAACGTCCCATTATCTTCATCGGCATGATCGAGTTTCTCTGGACTGACTTGATCGACTCTATTCCCCCCCCCCCTCTTCTCCGCCTTTCCTCCCTCATAAAACTCCCACCACCTGTCTGAGCACCACCTCGGGGAAACACGTGGTGTTGCTGCCTAGCAGCTCCCTCCTATCGTCCACACCGCTCACCAGCTTGCTCACAAATGCCTCCGAGTAGACGGCCATGATCTGGGTCATCCTCGTCCCCGTCACGTTGCCAAGGTAGGCCGGCCCGATGTTGTTGCCAGGCAGCAGGTCCGCGAAGAAGGGGTAGTCTGAGTAGGCGTAGTGGACTGAGCCCTTGATGGCAAAGTCGGCCTTCCAGCCGCGCAGCATCACCCACGCGGGGCTCTCGGCCCCGTCGTCGGTGGCCAGGTGGGTCGCCGCGCCGAGCAGGAGGACGGGGAGGGCCGTGCCGACCTCGAGGATGTCGCCGTGCAGCGCGCCGTCCAGGTCCACCGTGCCGACCACCGAGCGAATGTCGAGCAGCGACTGTATCGCCGAGGCGCCGCCAAAGGAGTGGCCGATGGACACGACCTTGTCCGTCTTGAGGCGGAGATGGTCGCCTGCGGGCTTGATGTGGCCCAGGACCGTCTGGTTGGTGTCGAGCTGAGAGATGACAAATTTCCAGTCTGCAACCCGGATGTCGAGGAGTCGCTGCAGCAGCGCGGCCTGTTCGGCCTTGTCGGTCGGGAAGGGGATCGTGGGCTTGTACGTCCTGCCGTCGGGGAACTCAACAAAGGGCGACTCGAGGAAGTCGGCCGTCACCACAACGAATCCCCGCGAGGCAAGCTCGGACATGACTGCCGTGTACATGCCCCGGCTGACGCCGTACCCGTGGTTGAACAGGACCACCGGCGCGTTCTCTACCAGCTGGTGCTCGATGGGCGCATCCAGAAAGGCTCGGGTCGTGAGACTCGCTGCGTTGCCCGTGGAGACATTGAACATCGAGTCTACAAAGGTCGCCGTCTTGGGAGGGAATTGCGGCGCGAGCTCTGAGTCGTTCCCTGGTCCTGTCGGGTAGAAGATCGAGACCATGAAGTCGCGAGAGTTGGAGCCAGCCGTGAAGGGATCGACGCGGGCCGTATCGATCATCTCCAAGTGCGTGACGCCGACATTGTGGCCACCGGTCATCTCAGGCAGCAGCAGCTTGGCCGCCCGAGCGACAGCCGGCAGTAGGAGGATTACACAAGATCTCATGTTGGCGACTCAATGCTGCATCAACCTGTATACAGGTTCGGTACTTGTGATTGGGTACTAAGAAGAATGGAAAAATGGAAAAAAGGAATGGCTTTGGTGAGGAGTGAAGACTAGGTAACAAACTTGGCAGGACGTAGATCCTTTTAGTAAGATGGCAGCTCCATTCTACTTGTCGTGGCCTATTTCATTGGCCTATGGGTATGGTGTTTACCTTGGGATGTAAGCAATAGTGTAGCGGAGAGGAAGGGTTCCTGAACCAATTAAGGGGAAATGTCCGAGCAAAGAATCCTTTCTACCCATGTATAAAGCTAGGTCTCCACTATGAGTACCCTGTAGCTGACTTATTATTCGTGTGGACATGTGGGAAGCCGGGTTGAGAAGGTAAAAAAGTCTTGGCCCTTGGAGTACAATCTTGGCGGACGCAGTACAGCTATCTAGACCCGGACGCTTGACTTGATTCAAGCTACCTAGCGGGCCAGGAAGAGACGAATTCCCCTGTGCCGCCGTCCTAACACAGCGGGGCCGGCCCGTCCGCTATCGGCGATTAGCGGGGCTGTCAGCAAGGCCGTTGATAGCCCGGCCGGTTGCCACGCGTTTGCCCGATTGAAACGAAAAGACGAAAACAGTGGGAAGAGGAAGGGCGGACTAGGTATGCTATAGACGTTATGAAGAGAGAGAATGAAAAAGGAAGGGCGCGACAGAAGAAGCCAGAATGAATGACTGGTAGAACATGCCTAGCAGAACGGGTCCGAGGCGTGGGGTCGATAGACAATCGCGACCATGGCCGTCCTCGTAGCACCCGTGGACCACAGTCCTCCGGCCGTTTGCCCACTATTTGGTTGTTGTTAATTGTGAACTGGATCACTATAAGACAAACAAGATCAGGGGAAGGGGAAAAAAACAGCGCAAAGCAGGTAGCCCTACCGATGGCCTGTGTTGGCATAATATTCCAGGGCATGGTTGCGCAAGATACTTGATCAAGTGGTTTGCAAGGGATCAATAGACCATTCTAATGTTGCTACGGAACGGCCGACCCGCCTACCTGTCTTCACGTAGTGTCAGATTGGTTCTTAAGGGCTCTGCCAGACCAAGTCTTATGATAATTACGGGACCCTATAGTTTTTGCGAACTTAACAGTGCGACCTTATAGAAATGCAAGATTTATATGACAGCTTCTGTCAGTAGAGACAGTTAGCTAATCGTACAGTGCCTGTTGCGTCAGGCCAGGTAATAGGCTTCTGGATGTTGGGGGAGTCGAGGGTACTGGAAATCGGGCCCCTTGCCCAACCTGTACTTATCCCCTCTTTTGGTAGTATTGACCACTTCCTCGCCTATGGCGAGATCGAGTAAAGTTAATAAGATTTGGGCAGTAGCGAGGCGGTATTGGTTACGAGTGGATAGTTGGCTGGCGTCCTGTTAGACGGGGTGGTTGAGGTGATTTAAATCCTGAGCATTACTAAGTATAGGTGACACAAGTCTGAGCTAGAACAGCGATGCTTACTAACTAAGTAGGGACGCACGTGCCCGAAGTTCGATGGAAGACTACCTACCTAGGTAGATAGGTGCTTAGGAAGGTAGGTACCTATGGGGCCGGCCAGCGCCCTAAGAGTGGATCTACTAACGGGAGCCAACACCTTGATGTGAGCCGGGCCCGGGAGTACCGCCGAACGCACCACAGTATCCGTATTATATTATCAGCTGGAATGCATTCCATGCCAGCGAGTTGCTGCTTACACCAACCTGCTTTTCTGGAGCGATCTACTCCATTTGTTGTTCTGGGTGCGTCTCCAAGCATTGCACGCACCACCGAACCCGGGCCTTGGCCTTCATTGGACCACCGACCGCAGTTACGGCGCGCACGTGTTGGCGCTAGGGATGCCGATTGACCCGAGGAAGGTGCGAACGGACGCCGCCGATGAGGGGTGGCAACTGCCTCAACGGATGATGGGAGCACTGGAACGTCGCTGGCGGCACCTTGCGGCTATTTCCAACGTCGTCTTCTCCTCCGTCTAACATCTCCGTCCAACATCCATGATACGTTGATGCACGCCATGGACGTCGAGCGTCAGGACGAGCAGGAAGCTTCCTGGAGCCCGACATCGTCACGCTTCAGCACTGAACACCGGTATCCGACAGATGCGTCGCCTTCCAGCTCGGTGACGGGGGAAGACACTGAGAAGTCGCCTTTCCTTGAGCACGATGACCCTGACGATGCGATACCACGCCGAAAAAGCCATCAGCAGAACTCTACGTCGCAGACAAGTCTCAGAGCGGCGGCAACTCTAGCCGCTGCCACCGTCTTCTTTCTTATCTTCTTCGTCTTGGACCGCTTCCTACCTGGAGCTTCACGACCCGGGCCACCAGCATGGACTCACATCATCAACGAGTCTATACCATCAAGTCCACAGCTGAGAGACTCATCCGAGTATGTGCTTGACCCTTCATGGGACTTTGCGGCCCCCAACGCCGTAAGGGAATACCACTGGGCTATCCGAGACGCCACATTCAATCCCGACGGCATCTTTCGACCTATGATTCTCATCAACAACAAATTTCCAGGGCCTCTCATTGAGTGCAACGAAGGAGATACCATCGTTGTGCACGTGAGCAACGAAGCCACCAACGCTACGGCTGTTCACTTCCATGGCATGTTCCAAAATGGCACGAATTCCATGGACGGGACAGTCGGCGTCACGCAATGCCCGATCGCTCCGAATGCCACGTTTACCTACCGGTTCACCGTCTGGAACCAGTCAGGAACATACTGGTACCATGCGCACCACAGCGTCCAGGCTTCTGATGGGCTCGTCGGTCCAATGGTAGTGCATTCTCGGGACGAGAAGACCTCTGCAGGCCTCTACGCCAGCGACCGCGTCGTCATGATACAAGACCATTACCACAACACGTCCGCCGAGCTACTTATGAACTACCTCCAGCCAGACCAGGAAAATGACGAGCCTGTCCCCTCTAGTGGTCTTATCAACGGACAGAATCATCGAGATTGTGCCGACTTCAACGGCTGGGAATGTGAGAACAGGGCTTCTCGGTTGCAATCTTTGGCAACCTTCGATCTGGCCCCAAACCAACGGCACCGCTTTCGCTTCATCAACACCGGCGCTTTTGCTGAGTTCCAAGTTGAGATCGATGAGCATCCCTTCTACATCACCGAGGTGGATGGGACAGCCGTCAACCCTGCGCCGTTCCATCGTCTCAACATCCTTCCAGCCCAACGCTACAGTGTCGCACTAGAAACCAACGTCACGACTGCGGATTCGTTCTGGATGCGCGCTCGGATGATCACGCATTGCTTCGCTCGAGAAAATCCTTGGCTCGATCCCGAAGTCCGGGCCGTTGTTCGGTATACTGAGGCGGCCGATCCTCTCACCGAACCGCAAAGCAAGAGCTGGGATGAAGTTATCGATGTCGACTGTCGCGACATGGACACTGCCGCTCTGAGACCCACCGAAGCAGTGAAGGCGCCCGAAACATCATCTTCTATGTACCTTCGTGCCAACTTTGAGATAGGGGCGTGGCGCCTGTCCCGTGGCTTCTTCAACACCTCAACATGGCGCGGCAACATCACGTCGCCGTCTCTCTACCGCATCGTCGACGTCGCGCATTCCGACAATGACACTGCGCTGCCTCTGTCAACGGGCGTCAATGACGTAGCCTTTGATGTGCAAAAGGAGTTCGTGTATCAGACGACAGGCATCGAGACTGTGGACATTGTCATCAGCAACTTTGACGACGGCGCCCACCCATTTCACCTGCATGGGCACAAGTTCTTTGTGTTGAAGCAGTCGCCCACTGGGTATCCTCCCGCGACCATGGCAGAGCTGGAAGAGGAACTGCGCACATCTGGCGCCCTCGAGAATCCGTTGAGGAGAGATACCGTGACGGTTCAGGGGTACGGATGGGTCGCCATCAGGGTGGTCCTCGACAACCCCGGCATGTGGGCATTCCACTGTCATAATGCGTGGCACGCCGAGGCTGGAATGATGATGGTAATTGCGGCGAGGGTCGACACAGCAAGGGAATGGGTCGTGGACGACGAGAAGGGGTTATGCGGACTACACGGAGTTGAAAAGGGAGTCCGTCCAGCCGACGACCTCTGGTTTGGCAACTTTGGTTAGGACGTTGTCATTAGCGGACCACTACGCTCAATCATTCCGCAAATCACGTCGACGAACAACGAGTCAGAAACATACGAGAAGAAGGGGCGTGGGACCCTGTCTGTGTGCAATTTTCCGCCGGCTTTGTTCCGTTCCGTTGATCGTGGGCATCAACGACTGTGCGCAACGCGACAACCCAGGACCCCTTGTGAGCGATTATCACTCTCGCGCCTGCGAATTGCTAAGATCTGCAAAGCCCGGCCCATCCAGACCATCAGTCAAGGCTCAACAGTGGATCGGTGACGATGACGGCCCGAGGTTCCCGCCTCACCGATAGTCGTTGTGACTGGAGAGATTCTGTCCAGAACAACAACCTCTTGTAGTTCAGTCTCAGCTGCCAGATGTCTGGCTCAGTCTTAAGGGGGCCTCTGTCAGTTTTGATCCCAAGCTACCACCCGACGGCCGAGACCTGGCCATTGGGTCGATTGCGCAAGTTCTGAGCGTCCAAGAGCCTAGGCAGCACACAGACCGTGAACAGGGGACAATTGGAACTGGTTGCCAAGAGATTAGGTGGAAGGGCCGGCCTAACTGTATCGGACCAGAGTTGCCGGTGCCCACGGGGGGCACGTGTGTCATCCTAGCATCGTGGTCCCATTTTCAAAATTGCTCCGCAACAAGGCTAGAGGTCTAGACCTCGCCTCTCTCCTTTCACTTTCTTCATCGGTCATTTCTGACGCATCCCCATTCTTTTCTTCGTTACTGCCGCCGTTGGTAACTTGGCCTGTTTTCTCTCACCCGAGAGCGAGATGGAGAAAGAAGGGAGAAGATGAGGATGGTTGTTGCTGAAGAGTGCCCCATTTTTCGGCCATTTCCCGGATGGATAGCGGGGAGATAACTTGCGCCGCATGAACCCGGGGATAATGATTTTGCAGCGCTGGCCCTTTTGCCCCGTTCATTTTCACTTGTTGGTGCCCTTTCTCTCTTTCTTCAGGAGCTCGTCTAACCTCCGCAACGTCGTGCGAGTGCCGAGTTCCATATTACACCGCGAGTACGGATTCCAGCTAGATGATGCCTCCCACCGGCAGCCCCAATTGTTGGTTTTAGATGAAGATGGTTCTTACTCAACTACCGCCGTATCACGTTACAGCCTTTGGTCCTTTACTCGGACAGACTAACCCAGTTATGTTCGGCCAACAGAGTAAAATTTCGCCATCGTGCGGTGGTGCTCTACTTGAACAGGCTAACCCTGTCTGTCGACTTTGGTCAACAGAGCAAACAAACAGCCCTCCAGTTTGGGCGACAACTTGCCATCCGGCAAGCAGCACCGACGGAGAAACAAGCATAGATGCAACGATGGTATTGAGGATGCGAAATTCGACTGGTGCGAAATCCCAAGGGTGCCATCTGCCATCCCAATGTGACCAACTCCCATGCAGTTTCAGCCGCGGGAACACGAGCTCGCGGAAACTCTAATTTCCAGAATCAGGATCGGCAGAGTAGAATTTCTGCCGCGTCGAGGGCTGGGGGAGCTGCGAGAATCGCGCCATGGCAATTTCGTTGGATCGACAGCTCGTCGAGCACGCGTGACGATGAAACGCCATCACCTACCTAACCTGACCTCGTGGCTTCGTGGGGCCCGGCGAGGTTGGGGAGGCCATCGTCGGCGGAACGACTCGAGAGGTGCGTTCGTTAATCGGAACATCTTCTGTTCCCGCCAATCAGAGGAGAAGAATCGCCTTTACGTGGGATTTTGTCTGTTGTCGTCTCAATACGGGAGCATCGCTCCGAAAGTCAAATGTATTGCTCGCCATCTCGAAGACTCGAAATCAGGTCAGCGCCCCGCCGATATGTGCCCTGAGCTATACGGTGTTCGGTCCGTGACCATCAGGCTAGCCGGCGGGCAGCCAATATCAGCTGAACTCTGATCAATTTAAAGCTCATAAATTCTGACCATAAACTTCCACCAACCAAGGAGCCTGTCCCGGAAGGAAAGGGCATCCCTGGGCGGCGGGAATTGGCCCGTTACGCGTCTCCTGGAGTGTGGCCCATTGCAACCCCCTATCCTGAATTGAATGTGGTCACCGCTTCTGGCTCGCAAACTTGCCGTTATTTTGCGGTTCGGTGTTTGCACGTTGCTGCTGCTGGCTCTTTTACGTGGTCGCCCCTTTGACGGAGGCTGGAACGAACGGCACGGAACTCGGCAAGCTGGAAACATGGATTCATATATCAAGGACGGCTAGCGAGGGTTCGATCGGGACAAGTGCCGGGTGTCCCTGCTCGAACAAGCATTAGCCTACGGCGTGGCAGCATTGCTTGTTTATGTCAATCGCGGAGATGGGCCGCCATTCTGGCAGAGCTCCCACGGCAGAGTAGCGCGATTCCAGAAATTCAGGAGCTGTCAGTGGGTCTTGGCTTCGACGGGGCACAGGGCATCCCTGGCCACCCCCCGTCCAAACCCCGGCCAGCGTGGAAGGCCGGCCGTGTTGTGCCCCCCGCCCGGCGCCCGGGCTCCGCTCCTCCATCTAACTGACTCGACCAGCGTTTCCCTCGCGCGAAGGCATCCCCAACACATCGCGGTAAGCAATAGCCGGTGGTGACAGGCCTTGGCAGGAACCCAGGCTGGCCAGTCGTCGTCGCGGCCTGTTTGTCAACGTGCCAATTCCAGCCTTGCCAAGAGATCCGACGACTTGGATATAAACCGCCTTGCAGCCCTCCCCCAGAATGCCAAGAGATTCCCAAGACATCAAACCCGCAGATCTCTTACCATTCTCGAGTCTTGGCTCATACCTTCTTTCAATTAACCTGACATCTCGTTCCTTTACACTTTCCCGTCCGGTACCTTTTTTCCACATACATTCTGATACTGTGTATCAAGTCACTCTCTCCTCTCTCTCGAAACGAAACAACATCTGCTCAAAATGGTTTCTTCCCTCTTCGTTCTCGGCGCCCTGGCGTCCGCCGCCATCGCCTCCCCCGTTCCCGAGGTCCAGGCCCGCGCCAGCTGCACCTTCACCGATGCCGCCGCCGCCATCAAGGGCAAGACCGGCTGCACCGCCATCGTCCTCAAGGACATCGTCGTCCCTGCCGGTACCACCCTTGACATGACCGGACTCAAGGCCGGAACTCACGTAAGTTCTCTTCTCTGTCCGAAACACCGGCTCCGGGAGGGCCCAAAACCGCCTCGCATAGGAGCAACCCGACTGACATCCCCGAACAGGTCACCTTCCAGGGCAAGACCACCTTCGGCTACAAGGAGTGGGAGGGCCCCCTCATCTCCTTCTCGGGCTCCAACATCCTCATCGACGGCGCCGCCGGCCACTCCATCGACTGCCAGGGCCAGCGCTGGTGGGACGGCAAGGGAGGCAACGGCGGCAAGACCAAGCCCAAGTTCTTCTACGCCCACAGCCTCAAAGACTCCAACATCAAGAACATCAACGCCCTCAACACCCCCGTCCAGGCCTTCTCCATTAACTCGGCCACCAACCTGGGCGTCTACGGCGTGAGCCTCGACAACTCCCTCGGCGACACCAAGGGCGGCCACAACACCGACGCCTTCGACGTTGGCTCCTCCACCGGCGTCTACATCTCGGGCGCCACCGTCAAGAACCAGGACGACTGCCTCGCCATCAACTCGGGCACCAACATCACCTTCACCGGCGGCACCTGCTCCGGCGGCCACGGTCTGTCCATCGGCTCCGTCGGCGGCCGCAAGGACAACGTCGTCAAGACGGTCCGCATCACCAACTCCAAGATCTCCAACTCGGACAACGGCGTGCGCATCAAGACCGTCTACGGCGCCACCGGCTCCGTTTCCGACGTCGAGTACTCCGGTATCACCCTTTCCAACATTGCCAAGTACGGCATCGTCATCGAGCAGGACTACGAGAACGGATCCCCCACCGGCAAGCCCACCGCTGGCGTCCCCATTTCCGGCCTCACCCTCAGCAACGTCAAGGGCTCCGTCGCCTCCTCCGGCACCAACGTCTACCTCCTGTGTGCCTCCGGCGCCTGCAAGAGCTGGAAGTGGAGCGGCGTCTCTGTCACCGGCGGCAAGAAGTCTACCAAGTGCTCCGGCATCCCCTCCGGCAGCGGCGCTGCTTGCTAAGCGGCTTGCTTCCTCTCTCTTTCGCCCATTGGTTGGTGAAGATGACATGATCTGCTGAAGGGCTAGGTCTCTGCGGCGGTCGAGCTGGACTTTTTCGACTTTTCTTTTTTGTTTGCTTTGTAAATATTTGGAGCGCACCGGGCATACCTGCTTCAGTCGGGAGAGTCGGTCGCGGACACAATATTCCTGTACATATTTCTCTTTGAAGGTCCCTTTTGTGGGCATTACATAACCTCTACAAATCTGAAATGATGCTTGGACACCAAAGTCTTGCTTCCTTCTGCTGGTGAATGTAATGTGCTCATTTTACAAGATTTTTCTTTCATTTTGCTTGGGCACGCATTCGCCGGGGATTATTCTCATCAGCGACTTTGAGTAATGTTTCATTACCAACAGGAGAAAAAAGGGTCGCATCCACAGGGCCGCGAAAAGCCAAGTCTTGCGTCCGAGATAGACGAGAAATTGGCCCCCCACCAGCGTTTTCTGCAGCGCGGAGTGGGAGCAGGGGCGCTTCCCTGCTCTCATTTCCGACGAGGCTGGTAAGCCCATGTGCTGTCGGCACTAGAAATAAGGAAGGGGAAAAAAAAGAGAGAGAGATGGGGCAAAGAGTGGTGAGAGAGGTGTAAAGAAAGAAAGAGGAAGGATGGCAAAATACAAAAAAGAAACTCCTCGACGGGGAATTGAACCCCGGTCCCCGGCGTGACAAGCCGATATCCTCACCACTAGACTATCGAGGATGTGGATCCTTTGGTAGATGTTAGATGCCAACACCTTTCGTAACCTATGTATGATCCACCTGCATTAGGGTCGTCCGTGACCCGTCTGTGGTTGCGCAGAGCCACCGCACTCACCGGCTGTCGCAGAAGAGAGCAAAACATAGAGAGGGTGGTTTGGAGAACTAGAGAAATTGCAGCTCATTGGAAAATAGCAAACACAGATGCGGGCTATTTGTAATGCTCGTTCTTTCTTTGGTGAGATTAGCGAACCGGAAGACCCCCGCCGGCCTCGGGAACTCTGGATCAGTAAACATCCCCGGATGGACAACGACGCGTTGGTAATGCCCATACCTGTTTTTAAATAATCGTTCCGATTTGGAAATAAGCTTATTGCTTGTTTGGGCTACCAGCAGCCACGTTCTAGATTTCCCAATGCCTAGGTGCCTGTCGTGACTGACTTTGAATACCCCAGTTCCCCAAGAATGCAATTTGAAGAATTCGTCCGATTGGCAAGACACATATGCGCCTGCACGAATCCGCCCTTACGATATTGTAAGCTGCTTTTGGTGTGGGAATAGGCTGCAGCCATTCCGAGAACGTTTTTCGCTCGAGAACTTGGGACGAACATGCAGGCACCCATCGGACGTGTCACAACCAAGTGTCAAAGTCCACCGAGCCTGCATGGCCCGTGCTTGGTCCATGACAAACGCACGGCTTCTCCTACCCAAACTCTCCAGAAGCATCTTGGAGAATTATTTTCTCAGTCCGATCCGATTATCAATCAGACCATGGCTAGTCTTCGGCGCCGAGACCTGCGACTCCATGTCTTGTAACCTTTTTTGCCAAGGCGGGGTTGAGAGGAATATGCGGGATCCCGCGGTCCACCGAAACCACCAGGATATTTAAGAAATAACTCATCGCCGCGATAAAGATGCATCATGCAACCACTCTCCACCCATCCACACTTCCAACAGCTCACAACATCCGAACCAACACTTAGTTTCCATTAGCCAACCTCGTCACCAAACAGACAACATGGCATCCGGCAAGACGTACCTCATCACCGGCCCCAACAGGGGCATCGGCAAGGGCTTCGTCTCCCTCCTCCTCCAGCGCCCCTCCACCACCGTCATCGCCGGCGTCCGCGACCCCTCGAGCGAGGTCTCCCAGGCTCTCACGACCCTCCCCAAGGCAGACGGCTCCAAGCTCATCCTCGTCAAGATCGACTCCGCCGTCGAGACGGACCCCGCCGCCGCCGTCGCGGAGCTCGAGTCAAAGCACGGCATCACCTCCGTCGACGTTGTCATCTCCAACGCGGGCATCGCCAACTCCAACGTGCGCGTCTCCGACATCACCGCCGACTCCGCCCTGGAGCACTTCCGGATCAACGCCGTCGCCCCGCTGGTGCTCTTCAAGGCCGTGGCCCCGCTCCTCAAGGCCTCCGGCGAGAACCCCATCTTCGTCGGCATGTCGTCCGTGTTCGGCAGCATCTACGCCCAGGAGAACCTCGCGGGAGCGGGCGTGCCCCCGATCATGGGCGCGTACGGCGCCAGCAAGGCGACGCTCAACTGGCTCGTGAACCGCCTCAAGTTCGAGGAGCCCTGGCTGACCAGCTTCGTGTTCCACCCGGGCCTGGTCGAGACGGACATGACGGTCCCCCTGGCCACGGTCGTCGACACCAAGGCGATGGGGGCCATCTCGGTCGAGGAGAGCGTCAACGGCATGGTGGCCGTGATCGACGGCGCCACCAGGGAGCTCAGCGGCAAGTTCAAGAAGCACGACGGGTCCGATCTTCCCTGGTAGTTTTTTGCTTCCTTGGAGCGCGGAGGGAAGACGTTTGTCTCTGGTAGTGTGTACATAGAAGTAGCTTAGGAGTTCTTGTATTTATGTGCTGCAAAACCAATGTGCCGAGTTCGTGACGTTGCCCGCCTACTTCGCGACGTGAAATGCGAAGCTGTTCGACGGAGACACCGACAAGTAGATTTACTGCTGATGTAAGTCCCAATCGCCCCTCAGTAAATGACATTTTGGCACCTGGGTCCTTGCAGATGAAGAGCCAAGGCAACGCTTCTGAGCCAAAACCCCTGTCTTGTGACTCTAAAGCCTTCACGACGCTGCCTCTGCCTGTGTACAATCGGAGGTCAATTGCGTGTTGTGTAATATTACGTTATAACCGCAAATGGCTAATTTTCCTCCACGGCGACGCCCGGGGAGGGCCCGGCCGCTTACATAATAGAGCGATCCTAACAGCACCCAAAGCCATATCATCGAGTTCGTCCCACTCCTGTCCAACAAGTAACCAAGGGGCCGTGGTCTAGTGGTGGACGTTCACTGTCGGGCGCACTCAACTTGTCCCTTCACGGGGCAACCTGAACACATGTCTCTTCATGAGGCACATTGAACACTCGTCCCTTTACGGGACATGTGTGGGAAAGGCAATCGATGTAGATTGCAGCTTACTCTGGAGAGGGGAGAGGCCTCTAGGAGGTTGGATCCTAGAGGGTGAATGAGACCGACCTCGAGGGGCCTAGCGCACGGACCCAAGATCGGTCACGTGCTAGTCACGTGGGGGCCTTGGGATCCACTTGCCCCTTAACGGGGCATCGAACACTTCCTGACAGCGTGACAGACCGAAAATTGTACCATTGCGCCATATGCAAAAGAGAGGTTCCCCTCATGCATTTAGGCATTGTTGGTATACATATATTTCTGTCACAGCGAAAGGCCATGGTTCGAATCCATGCGGTTCCATCAATTTTTGTCTTTTTTTTTCTTTTACTGCCCGAAGAACACACATGCTTTTTTCTCGAATAATTTCCAATTGCATCAGAGAATGTGGAAAATAAGGCTTCACGGTCGAAAAGTGACATATTGGTATCAGGTCTTGAGTTCTATGAATACTGTCCTTACAAAGTGAATACCAACTCCGAAAACTCCGTAAACTGAGCAAACCCTACTGATATGCCTGAAACTAGTGCCATGTGCCTCGTGAGTTCTTTCTACAATCTTTTCATGTCGCTAAATACCGATCCCACCACCGCCGCCTGAGATACTTCAAAGCTTCGATTGGCGCTCCCCGCGCGCGAGCATCATGTGGCTCCGCGTGAACGTATCGTTGCCGATGGCGCCGGCAGTGCTGACATCCAAGGCCAGCGCGAACGAGGCGATGAGCCCGGCCAGGCGGAACTTCATGTCCGGCCCGGCGCACTCAAGCAGCTTCAGCGCCTCCTTTTGCGTGGCGTACCCGGTGCCGCCGCCGACGGTGCCGACAGGCAGTGAGGGAATGTATAGCGACATGGTCAGGTTCTTGGTCGCCGGGTCCAGCTCCGCCGTGAGGTGGCTCCACGACCCCTCGGCGACGCTGGCCGGGTCCTGGCCCGTGGCGATGAACATGGCGGCCATGATGTTGGTCGTGTTGATGTTGCACCCGAACTGGCCGTTGCGGATGCCACCCTCCTTCATCATCTGGATGCCGTGATACAGCCGCTCGCTGTCGATGCCGAGCACGCTCCGGCAGGCCTCGCGCGTGAGCGTGCCCCAGGCGAAGACCTCGACGCCGCGGGGTGACTTGACGTTGCCCCACGAGGGCTTCTTGTCGGACGACATCTGGCCCTCGATGAAAAAGTCGCGGATGGCGTACTCGTCGGCGCACGCGTCGCGGAGCATGTCGCACGCGTGCTTGGTCGCCTTGGTGACCATGTTCTGGCCCGTGGCGGCGCCGCAGTGGTAGCTGCAGAAGACGTGCACCTGCGAGCCGATGACGCTGGCCTTCATCTCCTGGAGCGCCACGTGGGAGCTCGTCTGCTGCGCCCACTTGGCGAAGCTGGGCTTGAAGGAGGGCACGGCGCGGGCGAAGGCGACCGCGTGGCCCGGGTGCTCGAAGACGAAGACGGGCGCGCGGGACATGCCGTCGCCGAGGATCTCGAAGTGGAGGCCGCCCAAGACGTTGAAGGCCTTGCAGCCGCGGGCGCAGCTGGCCACGAGGGTGGGCTCGTAGGTCGCGAGGGGGGCGAAGACGGTGCCCTCGAAGCCGGGGCCCGACACGTTCAACGGTCCTGCGATGCCCAAGGGCACCTGGGCGAAACCGATGCAGTTCTCGACTTTGATGCCCTCTACCTCTGAGTCGTCTCTTGCGGTGTAAGAAAGATCGTAGTTGCCAACCATGGCGCGGATCTTGCCTGTCCGGCTGCCCTGCTCCCGTTGGGGTGCCGGCATGGAGACAGGTGCAGGCGCAACGGCCCGGACAGACTGGTCGTTGACTGAGATAGTAGCCATTGTGGTGGTATGAATCGAGCAAGATGTGCTGTCCACCGGTTGTTGGCTTGGGAAAGACGTTGCCGAAGGAGTCCGCAAATGGGTAAATGTGATGAGATGAGGCTTGAAGCTGACTGAATTGTTGTGTTGTCTGGTGTTTTCCCATCGACTTTAAGAGGGGATTCTTGAGTTGGTCTATATAGACATTCTTTCGGGTCTGTTCGCTACTCCTTTCTTCTGAAAGCCCAGTGCTCGGGCTGGTGGCTTTCATCGATTCACTTGTCGCCGGATTAGTTCAGGCTCGATTAGGACCAACAAAACACCAAAGGAAATTGATCCAGGACCCGACGGGCAACAAAGCCGTGCAACGGCACGCATCAGGCAAGGTTTCAGTGCCTAGCCGATAGGCATTTGGCATTTCCCTTTGGGCCACGGCGGTCCTCGTTCAAACCTTGGCAGTTGGGCTGTGAAGCTAGGGATTAGCCTTGACAGACAGCCGGGTTTCCAGTTCGGTCGAGACACTGCCACGGATCCCACGTGTATCAGCGAGCTAGTGCCGTGGCCCCATCGCCACCTCCGGGCAAGCAAGAGGATGCTTCTGGCTAGTCGGGCCTGGAAGTGCCTGGAGCTGTTAGTTGCGCGAGACTCTGGCGACCCGACAGCGTGGCGCTGCCGATGATATATCCAGCCTTTCTCGGCGCCGTAGCTAATGCGGATCTAGCCCATGGGAGAGGTTTAGCTCCCCCGACGGGGTGAGCGGCAGTGAGAGCTCGAGAGAGCTAGGACCTGATGAACGGCTATCCTTCGAGCTAGCTTGGATCCGGCCGGCGCTCGGATTGGCCTGGCCTCCCAATCAGCACGCTCTATCCGACAAGGAGAGCGGCCGAGACATGCTTGGAGCAAGGCTTGTCGATGCCGTTCACCATCCGAGTGGCTTCAGCCTTCCGGAGGCCTGTGCAAGCGTTGCAGATCAAGGTCGCCACGGTCCCTCCAGCGCGAGCCCCTGAGCCCCCTTCAGTTCCGATAAGGTTGCTCTCGCCACTATCTTCCACATCGGTCTATCTAGCTTGCTTATCTTCCTGCCAACGCTCGAGAACTGGAGAACCGCAAGAGGTGAACCTCCGCTCACTCGTCCGAGACCCGGATCCGAGCCGCTTCCGGAAGTTGGTGGACAGAGTGGGGGCCCGCCGGCTTCCCATCCGGCCCATGGCGCCATGATGTGTCCTAACCTGACGCAACAATTGCTTTGGGCTACGTAAGACAACTTGAAACTCGCTAGTTGACACGTCGAGCTTCTTTGCCCGAGCAGCGGAGGCCTTGGGGGCTTTCATCGCGATTGAAACGATGTCCGATGGCCGTTCCTCCCTGCGATTGTTGCTTCCCGTCGATGAGGAGTTTTCTGGCGGGAGGGTCGACCGCTTTCTACATCTTAGATCACCCAGTCTTTCCGAACCACTAGTCAGCTTTTTTATTTCCACGTTTTCCTTCTGAAAGTGAGGAGCGGCAGGCCATACGATGACGAAATCCGAGTATTGTCCTGGACGCTTGTTGCGCAGGAAGCTTTGTCTTAACGGCCGATTACTTTGCGGCTTGTCATTCTCAACGCCACTTACTTATTTTGTGCCTAAATGTTGAACGGCTTTTAAATTCAGCCTCGACTTGCACAATGACCGCCATTCGATAACTGAAATGAGCCTCGTTACTTTATAAGATAGTCTGGGGTGTCAACTATGATGGGATTCATTCGGACCGACGAGCGCATGGAGGTAAAGAGGCTCAGATATGGAAAGTCGAAGGATAAAGTTGTCCGTCCCAGCTCAAATGGCAGACTTCTCACCGAAATACGGCTGTCTATTGTCGAACCCAGCCAACCCTCACGTAAAATTTCAGGAGTATGGGAAACCTCGCCCTTCGCTTCAACTTCGGTTCGAGGCGCGTTGTAAATCTTCTTTGCTCTTGCGGTATAACATGGAGATTGAGCCCCAGTTCCTTAAACTGATAAAAGTGATCAACACCATCAGGGCTTGAAAATCGCCAAAGTTCATTAGTATGATTGGCGAAGACTCTAACGTACCCAAGTCACGAAGACCCTGCTTCATGTAACCCAACCTTGCAGGGTAAAGCTCCGAGCACCGTCATAGTTAAAATGTGTACAGCCATGATCTCTTCGAGCACTTGTGCATATCTGCGTACATCAGCCTCGGTTACTGCCGAGCTCCGAAGGCCTCTCACTGCCAAGCTCAGCCAGCGGCGCTGAAGGCGCCGGCGCGGGAGATTTCGGCTCCTTTATGAAATCTTGCTGCAGCACGGGAGTCGCGTAGTCTACGGGCGCATAGTCTGCGGTGTTCATCGCAGCCTGGTCGAGAGTGACGTCTTGGTGCTGGTATTGTCCCTGATCGGCCACGCGTTTTATGCTCTGGTGTCTTTTCCACATTAAAAACCCCACCACGCCAATAAGCATGGCGGTGCCCAGTGCGGCTCCAATGGCGATTCCGGCCACGGTCCCGGCGTTAAGGCCCCCATCTTGCTGGGCCGCGCAATCAGAGGTAGCCGTGGCTGTCGAAGATGCCTGAGTGATGTTGATGTAGTGCGAGGTGGCGCTTGCTGTATCTTTACCGGCTTTATAGAGTGCGAGGAAGAAAACACCAAAGTCTTTGGCTTCGTTGGGAAACCCGTCTAAGTTCACCACCCAAGTGAAATACTGCAAGTCATTGGATGCTGGGCCGATGTTAGTCAGCTGGTTATGCCCGAGGGGAGCATTGAACGAGTCGAAAACTCACATTTGAGCTCCTTTGACACTGTGTTAATCCGGCCCTGGAGTTCGCTCCACAGGTAGAGGTCGGTGGTAGTATATTCCGTTCGCCATGTGAATGTGACATCTTTTCCCACCTCATAGACCTGGTTGTTGGCAAAGACCTTCTTCCCCCTGCTGGCTTGTGGAATGGAGAACTGGTTCAGCGCCAGGCCAGTCTGGGCAAGGGCGATGACGAGGGCGAAGGCAACAACGAGGGAACGGTGATGCATATTGCGGCGGTTGCGATCTGATAGGTAGCAGACCGGAGTTAACAGAACTAACGCTCGTCATATAGACCAGAGAGCTGTCTGGTTTTAATGGTTGATCACCTCCCAGGTAATCTGTACCAACCTTTGGTCGAGGCCAAGCATTCTTCTCACCGCCGTCGCTGCGTTTGCGATGCCTCGGTCGTAGCACGTTGACGCCGTACGTTGAGATTATCAGCGCTTAAGCCCATTCTCGTGGGTCTTTGCAGGTGACCCGGTAGTACCAGGGGCTGTGGAAATTACAATGGTTTCTTGTATGTCTGCACTTTATTAGCTAAAAAGAGAAGGTGTGACGCAGACTAAGTCCAAGGACCAGTTGCTGAAGCAGTAACTGGAGTTCCGCCGTTACACCTTTCAGAGTCTGTCCTACCCACCATACTATACCAGGCACAGCCCGCAAGGTTTATAAGAAGATCAGGCTCCCGACGAGTCACGACAGGCTAGGAAAGGGAGTGTGTATTCTCTGCGCTGGTAATTGCAGCTCCATCTGTGTGACATATTGTGCCGACGCCCGCGTCACATTCGAAACCTCGGCTCGTATTTCCAGAGCGTTATGCTGTAATACCATACGATAAAGTAGTGTGCATCATGTGTCTCGGAGCGCTCTCACACTAGAACCCACGTAAGTTCAGTCAACATCAAAAATATGGTTTACACCCAACAAAACCTGTGTCTCGTGAATCTCAGTGGAACAAAACACAGAAGCTTGACCAGCCTGGGGGTCGAACCCAGAATCTCCTGATTTCACGATAATCGTAGTCAGACGCCTTGCCATTGGGCCAACCGGCCATGAATGATGGGCGATCCACACGTCTCCAGAGGCTATGGCTGGTGGGCCTCGAGAGCCAGCAGCATCTCCAGAAGCCGTTGTCATCTGCGAGAGATCTGATCGCAGGCATGGCTTACGATTGACGCCTGTATGGAAATGCAGAAGGAAAAAACGCAAGAACAGGAGGTACTTGGTTCTCTTGTTTCTGCTAGTTGGCGAATCTACGTTGTGGCAGAAGAAGTGCAAAGCTGTCCTACTCAACATGAGTGACAGGGGATCCCCACCGAGATCGACTGCAACTGTCGCAAGCAGTTGACCCTCAACTCGAATGAGCCCGATTGGAATATTCGATAGATCTACATCCTCCAATTCAATCTCTTTTAATCAGACCTCTGTTATGGTAGTTCGACGAGTGCATGTGGACAAAATTTGAGTCAGAGAGCAATCTGGTTGCAAATGAGACAACGGATTTAACGTGTCTGACACATGGAAGTCTCTTTGAATAACACAACTGGTCTATGAGGGCTCTATAATCTTTCGCTCTAAATAAACCGTTTTCATAGCGTACAACTCTTGACACCGTCCTACTCTCTAATTTCATGATCTCTCCAACTACGCGTATCCACGTGCATCAGTCATGGTGATTGCTCAACTCAGAACGCCTGTCGATACCAAGCTCAACCGGCGGCGCTATCGTGGGAGATTTCCACTCTCCCACTGGTGCGTACTGCTGCATGGTAGATGCGTAATCTGCGGTGATAGGAGTCACAGCAGTATTCATGGTCGCGCGGTCAAAGGCGACACTTTCACGCTGGTACTGCTGCTGGTTTCGCATGTTCTTCTTTATCAGGTATCTCCTCCACAACAGAAACCCTATAGCGCCGATAACCAGAGCGGTGGCCAGCGTAGCGCCTACCGCAATACCAGCCGCAGCCCCGGTGCTGAAGCCGCTTTCGTCGTGCTGGACTGTTGTAGTGATAGCTGGAGTTGACGTGGCGGTAGCTGCCAAAGACGCGGTTTCCGATGCTGATGTCGTGGCCGAAGTCGTTGCAGACGTTGTTACCGATGTCGATGATGCTGACGAACTCGAACTCGAGCTGGCGGCGGCCGGCTTGGTGATATTGAAGTAATGCGACTGCGCCGCCTGAGCCCCGCTGCCGACAGGGTAGAACGTGAGATAGAAGACGCTGTAGTCGATAGAGTCTTTCGGGAACCCGTCGAAGCTAACCACCCAGGCGAAGTACTTGGCAGCAAGGTTCACTAAGCGCGCATGCTGGTCAGTCTTTTAAAGTCGTGAGAAACGTCAGACTCATCAGTCGAAAAACTGACCTCGGAGTTTCTGGTACAGTGCAATCTTGAGCTTGTCCGAGGCGTCGCTCCACAACACCAGGTCGATCTGGTCATACTCGGTCTCCCAGCTGAACGTGACCTCCTTGCCAACGATATAGACCGGATCATCGGTGTAGTCCGTCGCGAGCCCGTTGGCGGGCGGGTTGAAGAATCGGTTCAGCGCGAGGACATTCTGGGCGAGGACGAGGGCTGCAACAACGAGCAGGGACCGGGGATGCATGTTTGCGATATGTGGCGGCGGCAGATCGGAGAAGATAGAACAACCGCCGTCGCGTGCGAAGCTCTCTATTAATGACTGTTTACCATCAGTAGTAATCTCCACCAAACCTCTATTCAACGGCTGCAGCCTGTTGAGCATCACCATCTCCCTGCGTCTGCGCGGCTAGAGCCTTCGGGCCGAGCACCACGATCCTTCTTCGGTGCTAGCGAGGGACTCGTAGCGCGTCGACGATGTTGGACCGGCTGGCCTTACAAGGGCTAGGGCGTCAACACTTGAGACGTACGGACAATGGATTGGATGCTCCTACAGTGTTACCTAAATTTTGTATCTAAAAAGAGAAGCAATGTGTTTCCGGTTCTCAAATAAAGCTCCCCAAGCGCGAGCAAGATCTCCAGAAGCTCCTGGCGCGTGCAAAAGATCAGAGCGCAGCTACATATGCACTGCAGGCTACAGTCGAATGGGGCTCTAATCAGCTGCCATTCAATGATCCAGCCTGCCCAATCGCGGCCAGTTTATAATACCGAAGTCCCAGAGCCTCGGGAAACGAGGTAGGACGAAGCCTTGACGGCGACGGCGACAGTGATGGCTTCCAGCCACTGATTTCTCTTGAAGCCACGACCACGCGCCACTCCCATATAGACACAAACCCTCTCAACTACGGGTCGGATGTTAGATCATCTTTTCCTCGTGGCCAAGGCTACAAGTTACGAAACGAAATAGGAACAGCATTCAAACGTGGAACTCCGATTCGCGCTTGTATGTCGAGAAGGAACGTTCTAGGGCTGTATCAAAACCGCTTCAACCGCCAACAAAGGCTGCAATGCGCGGTATATGATTACAAGAGCCCAGCTCGAGTTCCACGAAGTTAAGCCAAAGATACATGATTGGTTGACTTTTGCAACCCACCGAGGCTTATGCCTAGCTAAAGAGGAAACGAACAGTAATACCATCTCCGCCAACCCTGTTGCCCGGGGATGTTGCCCCATCGAAAATGCCCCAGTCGCCGGAGACGGGGCAAGGCTCCGGGTTCGCCTCTGCAGATTTACCCTTGTCGCCTGCCCTTCTGGGCAAGAGACAGAGGTGCTTCAGCGCATCTCCAGTACAAATTAGGAGTCTCGTCCCTCGGTGGCAACCAGGGAGATGCGCGATCACAACTCGTGACTGGCTCGAATAGACGAGCAACCTTGCAAACTGCATGCAACGATACACCAACAGTCACCTTGGCCCGGCGCTATGTTTCCGCCAACTGCGGTTGGGATCCTCGTTGGCGCTGGCGAGTTCCTCGTGGTTTTCTTTCTTTTCCCTCTCTGTCTCGCATCCTCACCCCCTCGTTTCTGTCTCTCTCTCTCTCTCTCTCTCTCTCTCTCTCTCTCTCTCTCTTTCCCATCGTCTGTCGCATTCCAGTGCATTGGATCACGAAAAGCAACGTCGCAGCGATGGCCGATTCCCACGCAACCACACAGCCGTCTGCTGCCGCCGCGGCACCGGCCGCTACGGACCGGCCTGTGACCCCGCCTGCGGCCGCCCCGGCGACCGCCGCCTCCACGACTACTGCGCCCGCAACCACTGCGCCTGGGACCGCGGAGACTGCGACCACTGAGGCCGCGACCACCGCCCCGACCCCGGCCCCCGCTCCGGCCCCGGACCAGTTAATTGAGGCCGAAGACGTAGCCTCCGTTCGTCTCTGTGTCCACGTCTGACGAACCCCGACTGACCAGCGTTCCCCTAGGTTTCGGACAGTGCCTCAATTGACGAGCGAATGTAAAAATTGCCCCCCTCCCGCCCTAGCGTAGGACCTTCTGGCCAAACACTAACGGATGCCCAGCTCATCGTACACCGCCTCGTTGGCGTCGAGCGCGGTTGATTACCCACTCGAGCATGGTCGTAGCTACCATGCATTCCGGTCCGGAAGTAAGCACATCTCCTTCAGCGAACAACAACTCATCAGTGCTTACCAAGACGCTTGAAAACAGAGGCCTACTTCATGCCCAATGACGAGGTTAGACTCTTTTTTTTTTCGATGCTCTGGGGCTACGACTGGAACGCTGGGTTGGTTTCTGATTTAATTCTTTCTCGTTAGACGGAGATGGACCGTCTCGACCTAGCGCATGCGACCACCGTCAGGATCATTGGCGACAAGCTCTACACGGCGCCCCTCGAAAAGGACAGGGTCCATTCGATCTTGGATATCGGAACTGGCACTGGTATCTGTAAGTCAAAAGCATTCCTGCCCCATACCCGTGTTGGTTGGACATATATGCTAAAACTAGGTGTAAGGGGCAATGGAGATGGGTGATGAGTTCCCGAATGCACAGGTACATCACATGCCCACCTTTTCATGATGCCCGGTGCTCAATATCTGACTCACAAACAGGTCTTTGGAATCGACCTGAGCCCCATGCAGCCAGGCTGGTAAGTCTCATCAACTTTGATATCGCCAACAAATCCCAGGTATCTAATGAAGAACACAGGGTCCCACCCAACGTTAAGTTCGAGATCGACGACGTCGAAAGCCCGTGGATCGACAGGAAGTACGACTTCATTTATTGCCGCTACATGACCGGCGCAATCAAGGATTGGCCCAAGCTGGTCCAAAACATCTACGACCACCTCAACCCGGGCGGCTGGGTCGAGTTCTATGACGTCGACCCCGACTTCTACTCGCCCGACGGGACCTACACCGAGAAGCACGCGACGCACAAGTGGGTCACCACCCTGCTGGACACCATGGACTCCCTGGGCCAAACATGCCGGGTCGGCACGAAGTTCGAGGGGTGGGTCAAGGACGCCGGTTTCCAGAACGTGCAGCACCAGAAGTACCTCGTGCCGCTCGGCCCCTGGGCGAAGGACCCCTACTACCAGGAGATCGGCCTGATGAACCTGGCCCAGACCCTTGAGGGGCTTGACGGCTTCACGATGAGAATCTTCTGCGGCGTACTGGGTTGGACCAAGACCGAGGCCGAGGTCCTGCTCGTCGAGGTCCGCAACGAGCTGAAGAAGCTGCACACCTTCCACGCCCAGTTCGACAAGTAAGTTTTGACCTCGGTGTTCCGTCACTTCTGTGACGTTGACGGTCCGGTGCTAACGATGTGCTGCTAGCCATGCGGTCTGTGGGCAAAAGCCGCTTGAGACGGAATCGGATGCGTGAATTTTCGGGCTGTTAGTCCGCTAAACTGGGTGGTTTCATGTCTACTCGGTTGAAGTTAGTACATTTCTCGATGCCTTCTCAACGCTGTTTCGGACCTGCCTCAGCCTGTAGAGACTTGAACACCTCAAAAACGACGAAGACGACGAAGGCTTACGATGAAGACACACGACGAAGATCGGGAGAATGCTTGGGTGAGTGGTTTTGTAGGAAAGGCAGAGGGAGTAGACTGCCATTTGCTCAACTAAACTATAGAGGCTAGCTCTGTTCAAGATCTCTGAAGCACTGCGGAAGGCATTAAGCCCACGCGTCACCCTCCGAACCCTCCGGGAGAGGTGGCATAGCGTGGACTGTCCATTTCATCAACGCCGCGCTCTGGCGGCACATCCATTGAGAGATCGGCATGTTGGCGAGGCCTCTGGCGCGGACAAGACGGTTGTCGCAGGAAGACGTTCAAGTATTTGAGCCAACCAGCAGGAACCAAAGACCAGTCGGGCTTGGGAGGAGTACGTGAAGCGAGATATGAATACATGACATTACTATTATGCGTTCATGCAAGATCATCATCCAAGACTTTAATCATTCCCGGCATCAATCAGAGAAACCGGCATCCTACTTAGCAGCAACACGCTTAGCCTTCCCCTTGCCGTCGTAAAACTCCCCAACCCAGGTCTTGATCTGCTCAATCTCCGCCGTGATGACGGCCTTCATGTCCGCGTTCACGTCGCCGTTTCTGACCAGCAAGTCGTTGCAGTGCCGAGAGCCGGGGATGAGGTGGACCGGCGCGCCGGGGCGGGACTTGAGCGGGCCGCCGGGGCGGAGCTCGCTGGACACGGAGGCGGAGCGCCAGGGGTCGAACTCGCTGCGCATGGTCAGTCAAAACCAGGAATCCTGCTGCAAAGGGATGGGAGGAGGTTGCTTACCCGTTGGACCACACCAGGCGCGTGGTGTTCGTAAACAGCCACCCTCCAGTCGCGGCGTTCAAATCCGCGGCTGTCTTGCCGGCGTTGGAGGCGTAGGTGAACTCGCCCTGCTTGGGGAAGAAGAGGTCGCACTGGCGCTGGTAGTACTCGGGCGTCACGAAGCGGGAGACGATGGACGAGCGGTCCTTGGGCGCGCCGCTGGAAACGCGTCAGCCATTACCAGTCATCAGCCATACAGCGAAGATCGATACTCACGTCTGCCAGAAGAAGAAGGGCTCGTTGCAGGTCATCCAGTACCACGTGCGGCCGAACTGGTTGTCCGCGGTCCAGTCGGTGTAGATGGGGCTCGTTTCGTTGTACGAGTCGAAGCAGGCGACGTTGAGCTCGTCCTGCCACTCCTCGACGCCGTAGGAGGCGCAGCCTAGGTCGCAAGTCAGTCTCGAGTTTAGGCACTGGCGTGGAAATCACTTACTGCCTGGGAGGTACTCGGTGCTCCACCACTTGGCGTAGTTGTCGAGCGCCTTGGGGAGCCCGACGCCGTCCGCGCTGTAGCTGGTAACGTTGCTCTTGACTCCCTCGACGGCGTCGCACATGGCGTAGAAGTCCGAGTATCCAGAGTACAGCTGGATCGACTGCCAGAAGCCGAGCGGGCCGACAAGGGCGCTAGTAGGTCATTGTCAATCTCAGTCTCAGTCACTTCGGGGTCTGCGCGAAACTCACGAAGCAAAGTCGTCGTTGTGGACGACGTCCTGCAGGCCAAACTTCTTCTTCAAGCTGTACACCTCATCCTCGGTGCCGGAGACTAGAATGTTGTCGACGTAGTCGATCACGCGCTCAAAGTCGCGGCTGCAGTTCTTGGGCATGCCCTGCTGGATCGGCAGGAAGTAGCCCCAGTAGTCGTAGACGGCCTCGACGGGGGCGCTGGAGGCGTGGTACGCCCAGATGGTTCCCGGGGCGAGCTTGGCGATGGCGGCGGCGAGGATGCCGGAGTAGGAACCGCCGGTGTAGATCCAGGGCTATAACGTGGTGTAAGTGAGAGGGTATTTGATGAGTAGGAGGGTTGTTGAGACTCACGGCCTGAGGCGCGTTGCTGCTGCTGTTGGTGTCGAAGGGCAGGTCGACGTTGCGGGCAAGGTTGACAAAGTCCAGCACGGCGTTGGTCATGGTGTGCTGCTGGAGGTTCTTGGTGTCTTGGAGAGCGTAGGGGAGGGACGTTCCCCAGTTACGGTCTGTGAACGGATGAGCTTGGTGTCCGGAGCAGAGGAGTGAGAGTCGTACGCTCGACCATGACGACGGCACCACCGACCGCCTTGGCGATGTTGCCGGTGAGGGCGCGGTCGGTGAGATATCCGCTATAAGCCTCGGCTGCAACTTCACCAGGCGTGAAGAGGATGATCTACCAGCAGTTAGGACATCCGTTTTTACAGAGGTTTAGAGAAAGTCGTACCGGAGAGCCCGGTCCCTTCCAGTAGGTGGCGTTGTACCAGTATCGCTGCTGAAAGGTGCCCAGCTCGGGCTGGTCGTGGTCGATGAGCTGCTCGAAGAAGCTGGCCTCGCGCTTGACGAGGCCGCCCTCGTCCTCGTCGGCCCGCAGGGGGGGCTGGACGGGGATGAAGGGGAGGCCGGCCTGGACCGCCGTGAGGCAGCCGAGGAAGGCGAGCGAGAACTTCATGGCGACGGAGGGGGCACTTAGGGGACGTCGAGAACACCACGGCAGGCCTGCTTCGATAGACCAATCCATCTCAGCAGCATGGCGGGGAGCAGCACCTTTTAAGAGTTGCACGGCATATGGGTCTACACCGCGGGCCCATCTTGCCCCGAGGGGTCCAAGAAGCGATGATCGGTGCGGTGGCTAGCTAGAACGAACCAATACCCCTGGACATGCATCTCGCATCGACATCGCAGGGCGTCCGGTAGTATTGTGTTGCAATACTCCGTATCGCTATTCGAACAAGCTTTCCAAGCTTTTCGGCGGGATAGTCCGCCGTGGGCGCCCCCATGATCCCGGTTAATGCGCAGGGGCAGCGACGTTACTACGAGACCTATTATCGGTCTTGTCGATACCGGAGGGGTTCGACCGGGCCCCGGCGTCGAGGCGGAATAGAATAATAATCGCGTATCCGTACTGGCTGGTGATAGGCAGAGCATGGGGGAATTGGGTGGGATATTGAAAATTGGTTTTGCGTGGGCCGATGCGCTCGAGGTTAGCCGGAAGCGGAAGGTGAGCAGTTGCAACGCTGCGGTGGCCCCAGGTCGGGTGGCACGCGTCGGCAGTCCGGCAGGAACTTCTGTCTCCGGTCTGCGATCCGACCTTCCCGTTGGCGCAGGTGGTCCGTATCGGAGTGGAGGGGTTGTTCGGGGCGATTGAGGCCTCGGGAACAGCTCGTTCGCCCTTCGGAGTGGTTGTTCTGAGTCAAGCAGCAGGCGATACGGATAGTAGCTGAAATGAGGCAAGATAGTGGCAGTTGAGACTAGACGTGAGCCGGCAAAACATGGGAGGTCACGAGGGTTATTTTCGTCCATGACGAGTTTGTCTCAATGCCGTGTTACCGAGACTTAAATATGGCTTCATCTCGGAACTTTCTGTTTGTTTGATTCGCTGAGTGAGATGAGGTTGGTACCTCTCTCCACAGGTGGAACTCACTGCAATCAGCTCCAAGATACTCTGGCATCGTACTGGTCTCGCCTCAAAGATTCCTGGAAGGCGACGCTTGGAAGAGAAAGACGATCAATCGGCGAGGATAGTCCAAAAATCCATTAAATGAGCTGATAATTCTGGACTATTGGTAGTTACATAGAGAAACGATATAGATACAAAGGCACAACAGACAGAGGCAACTTGCCTGATGCCCACTGAAAATCAGGGACCAATACCTAGTGTTGCGTGGGCTCATGCGCAACTAGCACGATGGCTCTCGAGTAGAATCAGCGGCAGCTTTGCGATGTCAGCTCATCAGAGTAGATGATCAAATCGACTTGATGGCAGTCCAGATACCGACTTGACGACAATTTAAACATTGACTTTCATCGGTGTTCGTTTGTTCGCGTGGCAGAGACAGAGTTGGCAGTAAAAGTACGTACCACCTACTGCGAACACAGAAATAATACCCCACAATCCCGAATTGTCCAATCACACCGCCCAAAAGGTAAGCATCGCTGTAGCAGCCTCACAATCCAGGCCACTACCGAATTACCGTCGGGAAGCTCCACAGTTACCAGTCCCAAAGCTCCGACGACGACATTTCGAAGATCCCAATCGACCACACGACGACCTCACCAATCCGACCATAACAGACCCCCCAATCGCCGTCACAATGGCCGGAGACTCAGCACCCAGGCGTTCGTGGCCGAATTCCCTACCGGATCGACCACCGAAACCGCTGACATCCCTTACAGAAGCGACCCGCGAGGAGATGCGGGACGCCAAGCTCCCCATCGCCTACCGCGACAGCTGCGCCGGCCTCCTCATCCCCCTCAACCGCTGCCGCGCTGACTCCTGGTACCTCCCGTGGAGATGCGAGGTTCGTTCCCCCGCTCTCGAGACATCCCTCTCGCCCCTGTCCGACGACCGATCCTCCCAAGCCAGCCGACCCGACCGAAACTATGTTGCTAACCTGTTTCTCCGACGAATAGGACGAGCGCCACAGCTACGAGAAGTGCCAGTACGACGAGTTCAAGAAGCGCGTCGCCAAGATGAACGAGCTCCGCGCGGAGAAGGGTGCGAGAAGCAACTAAGAGGGTACCCCACGATGGCGACGACGACAAAGCCCCTGGGGGACGGCAGCGATCTGTGTACATAACCTGTTTTATCGGAAGGACCGAGTGGAAAAGGGTCGAAAAAGAGGATTTTTGGTCTTTTTCACGGGGATCATAGAACGAGCCGAATTCACGTCAATTGCGAACAACTACGATTCCACGAATTTGAGGCGGACGAATCAGCTGCGGTGGACATTTCAACCGGCGTGTGGCCAAGATGGACTGAAAAGAAGGGAGATGCTGAGGAATGGATGTCACCGGACGTCCTGGGGGAGATCCCGCATGTAAAAAACCACGGCCAGAACCATGGCTGCAGGGCTGTCGGGAGAAAGCAAAATGCTGCGCAAAGTTGGGCTAATGCGCTGAGAATTCTAGGGTTACAGACACTTCCAAGGCCGGCCGTCTGCGTTTCGACCTTTTTACGGCCAAATTAGGCCAGCAGCCGCCTTGTGACGACGACGCCCAACACCCCCACTAATTTGGGTCAGACGATGATCAGTCACTCGGGCAAACGTTGCCAAACAGCTCGAGGGCGTATTGCATGGGCGCCTCGGTGCTGACCGTCACCAGCTTGCGGTCGACCAGCTTGGCCGTTATTCCCGCCCGCACGTCAATCAACTCGGTCTCTCTCTCGGCCTCCAGGACGACCTTGAGTTGTACCTCAGGCGGGTAGCCGGACAAAAGGTTTGCCCTGTTAACTAGCACGAGACTAACGTCTGCAGTTAGCTTGATCGCGAATTTGCACACGTGGACGCGGGCACTACGTCACCTCACCGGTCAGCTTGAACACGATGACGGCCAGGTTCGCAACTGTGTGGCAGTGGGTCATCGGGCCTGACCTCCGGACTGGCCTGTCCGTGGCGGCCCGTGGCTCGGTCGTCACAGCCATGCGTGCCGGGACCCGGGCGGCTAAGGTCAAGCCAACCTGGCACAGGCGGTCTCTTTTCTGTTTCTTGTCTTTTACGTACAAATTTGCTTCCAAAAGTATCCGCATCTCCGACGATTGCGGCGTCAAGTTAGGTAGTATTGTATTTCCGAAGATATAGGTATAGTCACTGCTTCACCGTCGGCGAACAGAATCGCCAGCCCTCGATACCCTCGATTCGGAGCGTGCTTCCGTGAACGGCACCGGACTCTTTGTGGAGCTCTCGTCGTTCGTAAAACTGTCGCAGGGTGACCATATCGATCATCAGCCTCTTCTCTTTCGTAGTTGGTTTGGAGTTTTGCCCCTCGCCGAACCCACGAAAGAGAAACGGTTGATGATCTATGTGGTTGCGCTTTTACAGTTCTACCAATGACGAGAGCTTCACACGAGCGAGTAAGGGAAGGCATCGTCGTAACCAAGCCTCCCTGGGAAGACCAGTCGGCACGGCTGTTGAAGGGTTCGTCTCAACAACAAACAAAGACACATCACCCTTATCGACGACAACACGCTACTCGCACCTGAACAGCACATCGCCAAAAAGGACACCGCCCGAAGAAACGGACAAGCCCAAAGTTACGTCGCTCTCA
This sequence comes from Colletotrichum sojae, assembly GCA_014235955.1. Lineage (NCBI taxonomy): Eukaryota > Fungi > Ascomycota > Sordariomycetes > Glomerellales > Glomerellaceae > Colletotrichum > Colletotrichum sojae. The sequence continues at coordinate 40,971 of WIGN01000216.1, read as the reverse complement.
GCATCTCACGCGTTTTGCACGAGTTGCCCTGATACGTGGGTAGCCGGCTGGCCACGATCAAGATGACACATGTTCACGGAGGGGCCCTCCTCACCGAGGCAAGGACCCGCGGAGACGCCGACGACCTTCACGGCAAGGACTTTGAGCTCGACGAAGTGCTCGATGACGAAGCTGGACGTTATCGTCTCGATACCGGGGATGCCGCTGCGCGCGGTCGTGTACATGATCTTGCCCTCGCATCACCATTGGCGACGGCCAGGGGGATGTCCCGGTGGCCTTCGTCTCGTTTCTCGCCACGACGCCAAAGAGGAGGTGGATGGCAAAGCCGGCCACGTTACCCCTCCCTCTTCCTCACCCACCTCGACTCAAGATCTCCACGTATGGTACCCATCGACATCAGGCACGTCCCAGTAGCAGAAAACGTCGAGGAGGGCATTGGGGCGACAGAACCCCTCCTTCCGGGCCACGCCGTCGCCACAGATACATCCAATAACAACAATGGCAGTAAGGGCGGTCAGAGCGCCGACGGGTGCCGCGGTAACCTAGTGCTCGCCCTCGTCGAGCCGGCGCGTGCGGGAGGAGTGCCGTGACAGGTCGCGCAGCCAGTCGAGGCAGGCCTGAGGAGGGTTCGCGTGGAGATTCTACTTTAGGACGTCGCGAGGATAGGGGCTTGACTCTTCGGGCTCAGCGATGTTGGAGGTCATGTCTGTTCTGATTGTTTTGGTTGGCTTGGCGGGAAATGGTTGGCTGCTACGTTGCCTGGTGGTGGTAGTGGTTAGGGGCTGTTTTGTATGTTTCGGGGAGCGAGGGCACCATTCGTCGGGATATAATTCACGGATATGAGCGGTTATTCGAGCACATGGAGCCATGTGTACAAGCTCTATCCACTTGCTTGTACTGTCCAGAATTCGTCCTCCACCTCGCTCCCAGAATCCGCGCGGGGAAACATGATTCGCATCGACGCATATGGTGAGCCGGTTGAGACAACGATGTTCAGGCGTGCAACGGACATGGGCTCGGGTGGTGATCTCCAAAACTCCCACGTCCCCTGAGCCTGACAAGCTTGACGCTACCATCGTCTCCGGAAAGGGGAGACGGAGAGGGCGGGAAGCACGTTAGGCAGGTCCGGCAGAAGGCTACAAACACGAGAATCCTGGGGTGCCGTTGACGAGCCAACCACACTCTCGTCAACTTCATTTGACGTTGTCTTGTTTGCTTGTAAATGTACCGTGATATTCCCGGGGGGTCGCGGAACCATCCAAGGGGGGGGGGGGGGGTATCTATCTACGCTAATGCTAAGTCTACAAAGAAAAGATAGTGAACCGCCGAGCGACACGTCATTTTGTCGCTGCGGTGCCAGTCTGGAAGGTGCTGGGTGTGTATATACGCCGTCGTCGCCAATCCAAACTCCGAATAATTATGAGAGAGTATAAAACGCCATCGTCAGGGTGCCAGCAGCCAAGACACGCAAAAACTCTTGTGAACCGTTACTTGTACAGTTTTTCCCGTCCGTTCCATCCGTTCGTTGCCGTACTATATGTTTTCTGCTCGTCCTCCCGCTGTATTAGATAAAAAGACAAGATAAAAGACAATGCGCAACGAGGCGAAAAAGGCCGCATCAGCAGGTGACCTTGACCATGGGCTCCCAAGGCCTGGCCGTGTTCCACAGGTACGTGTCGGGCGCGCAGTCCTCGTCGGCGGCGTACATGTACTTAACAAAAACGGGCGCGACCTCGGAGGGCAGCGGGGGCCGCGGCGCCGCGAACAGGTCGCGGGAGTCGTCGAGGTCCATGTAGTCGGCGTAGTAATCCAGCTCGTCGTAGTCCTCATCGTCAACGACAGCGTCTACCGCGGCAGCAGCGGCCGCAGCAGCAGCAGTAGCGACGGACGACGACCGCCCGAACCCAAAGTCCAAATCGTCAAAGCAGAAGTCGATCCCGAACCCGCGGAAGTCAAGGTCGAAACTGAGCTCCTCGCGGCGGATGCACTCCTCCACGGACAGGGACGCCAGGCGCATGACGAAGTCGTCGACGGCGGCGTCGTAGCCTTCCGGGTTTGCTAGGTGGGCGTCGGCGTCGACGACGACTTGAAATCTAACGGACTGGACGTCGATGACGACGCGGTCGACGGCGGAGGGGAAGCCGTACGACGCACCCGAGGAGAGCAGCCAGGACCCGCGCGGGGTGTCGCCGGTGCTGTCGGCGTCGTACCAGACCGCCGTTCCGGAGACGGAAGTGTCGCGGACGATGAGGCGGCGCTCGGCGTCGAAGGCGATGTGGCAGTGGCGAGGGGCGATGCCCGGGAGGGAGGGGAGGAGGATGTCGCAGGCTGGGTCGGTGCCGAGGACGAAGCCTGTGTGGTTCTTGGGGGGGCGGGAGAAGGAGAGCTCGAGGGCGGGTTTGGAGGAGGAGGAGGAGGGAGTCTTCTTGGTGAGGAGGGAGGGGTCGATTGTGGTTGCGTCTGAGGGGATGGGGAGGGGGTCGTAGGCTTCGGGGATGGAGGCGATTCGGCGGGAGGCGTTGTGAGGGAGGCGGATGGCCTCGAGGGCGGGTTGGTTGTTTGAGGAGGGGATGAGCCAGGCGATTACGTTGGGATGGTCCATCTTGTGAGGTTGGTTGTTGATGTTGATGTTGATGTTGATGTTGTGTTTGATGTCGAGTCGTGAGTGAAATTCAAGTTTGACGCCGATGAGGGGATAGTCAGACCGAGAGAACGAAAAAGGTTACAAGAAACCGTTAAGTATTAATGAGTGAGACGATGTTCGATGTTGTCGTTGTGGTACGTAGAGTGCAAATCGCTTGATGATAACCAGATAATACAAGGTACTAGTAGTATTCCTCGTATCCTTCCAAAGATATAAAAAAAGAACGTGTTTTTGGTGGTTTATTTTGGTATGTTTTCAGATGCTTCTGATTATCAAGAAAGCAAAGTCGGAAGAGAGGTGAGATGATGACGGGGGGAAAGTCACTTGATCTTCTTATAACCCAGTCGGGAGGGAGACAGTTGGCGATGTTTTTGTGTGCGCCAGGTGCGGTGGGTGGTTGGCCGGGAATCTCCACTGGATGTGTGATGTTTTGCAGGCCACACATAAACAAGAAAACTCGATAACCACTAGGTTGGCGGTGGACCGGGAAATTTTCTCACACAAAAATTGTAAACAAGAGAAAAACTACGTGCATATGGAAGAGTCTGAGACGGTGCCTGATGATCCTCCTCTCCTCATTGCGTGAAACCAGACGAAGATACCTGGTCCGGTGCGTGTAGAGGTGCAGCAGCGAGGGAGCGCGTCAGCCAATGGATCACGCGCCACTCGCTCGGGGGCCTGTTGGCACGGCATCTGGGGGGCCCAGCTACGAAACGCGCTGCATGGGGTTGGTTGGTTGGGTTGATGGTTTCCGCAGCCCGTGACTCACCGTCTCGACGTTTGACAGCTCAGCAGCGCGGCGCGGCACGCATGTCGCGTATCGCGGACGAACGTTTCTAGCGTGTCGTTTTGTGGCTGAGGCAGACTGGTGGAGGTTCGCGTTCGCTGGCGGGCCTCGGTTTTGGGCCTCCTCCACATCTTTTTTGACTCTGAGTCTTGAGAAGTTAGAACATAGACTCCATCCAGTTAGTGATAGGTTCTTTAGTGTAGCTCTCGGGAGGCCAGGATCACGGCCGTGACGGGATGCAGAAACCCGCAGGGAAAGGGGGCCAAGGGAGAGGCCGGATGGGTTTCCGTGTGCGTGACCCGAGGGCCTGTTGATGGTTTTGAGAGTGATGGATTGCGCACATGAGGAGGTTGATGCTGGTCTTGGTCTTGTTTGCTGTGCTTGCAGGGAAGCATCGGAAACTTGCCAAGCGTGATGAACCCGGCGATGGGCAGAGGCTGTTGGTTGTGGGTGATGCACCGCGCGCTTGATTTTCCATGCTGACTACGGACCCTGGACGTTATGGCTAGCGGGGCTTTTACTGCCTGACACTAACAGAGAACCCATGTCTAAAGGCACCTTAAATCAGGTTCAAACAATGTACTCCTGTATAGATAGATATACGACGAGGATGGAAATCCAGAACTTAATGAAGTTGTGGTTTACTGCATCCTTGGAGTAGCCGAACTACATCAGGGTGCTCCTTCTAGGTACTGAGAGTTGGCAAGATATGCGACTTCAACTCACTGTTGGTGTTAGTGGAAGCAACACAGCATCATTCAGTGCCACGTTGAAGAGGAAACATCCAGCTGCCAAGCCGTCGGGCTGACATTAGCGTTCTTCTGCAGAGCGATGCAAAAGAAGAGCTAAGGCGATCTGGGATGTGGTCTTTCTTTGTTTATTTACTTTCAATCTGACATAGCATTCGAGTATTGCCGTATCTTGAGGTGTTGGGCAAACGTGTTGTTGGTTGGGCTGTGTCTCTTACTAACCCTCTTCGAAGACGTACCTTGACTTGCCACGTTGGCGACAGCATACGCGACACCAGCGCACTCTCGCTCTCACATCCACTATAGCTATCAGCCCTCACTCAAGTTTAAATAGATGCGTGTCATCCTCCCAAAAATCAGGATCCGGGTGCGACAGAAAGTCCTGCTGTGCTTGCTTGTCCCGCTCGATCGGTGCTCAAGTCCCGATGTTTGTACCGCCTGATTAGCCGTTCCAAGGATGTGATGATGTAATCACGGCGCCCCCGCCAAATGGTCGGTGCTGACACAAAAACCGCACAACAGCCGAAGGAACCCCGCTAAAGAGACCCTGAAATGGGAAATCCACGCATGGGATTTGGTTGGGACACTGGACGCTGCACCACCAAAGGGGAAAATAAATAAAAAAAAACCTGCCGCCCCTCGCCGCCCCGCGCGGCGTCTTACCTGGAACCTCGGCGAAGCAAGTCCGACCGAACGGGTCCATGGACGTCCATTCCATCCACCTTCCCAGTGCCTCTGATCCTCGACCGCCCCTCCCTGCAATTACACACCCGCGCGCTGTCATCATCTATCTGTCTGCATGACTAATTGAACTTCGCCGTTCGGAGCGGAACCGGTCGGCCGCGATTAAATGTACCACCATCGCCTCTCCAGCACAACGCCGCCGTCTCCGACACATCGCATTCCGGCGCCACAACCACCCTTGACTCACTCGTGACAATTGTCCTTTTAGCCGAACAAGAACCACCTCTCCGCTTCCCATGAACACACCCATTGGAACTGACTGAACCCCCTTCCCTCCGACAAACCCGGCCCTCGCCATCCCTAACCAGAACCCACATCAGTTCCCCCGCTCGCGCATTCACCTCCACACCCCGCCATGCCCGACTTTGAAGCGAAGCCAGCGGCCGGCGACGCGCCCAAGGACTGGCGCGAGGAGACCACCCAGCTCCCTTCCTTCTACTCCCCGCGGACGAAGGCCCTCGCCGACAATGCCTCGGCAGACGGCTCCTCGAACCCGGAGCCCGCCGACCTGAATCTCTCCGACCCCGCCGCGAGAGTTGCTGACGACGACGCCGAAGCCGCCTCCTCGACCGACAACTCCCAGCCGCCCCCGCCCTCCCTGCTCTCGCCCGCCTTCACCCCTCCCGCGACCCCGGGCACCGCGACGCCCCTCGCCGGCGCCGAGCCCGCCGCCCCGCGCGGCGTGCCCGTCGACTCCTCCATCCCCTCGGGCGGCTGCGGCACCAAGCGCCCGCGCCTCCTCGAGACCCTCCCCGAGGTCCAGTGCCAGGTCCGCGCCCGCATCCCCCTCGTCGCCGGCGGCGAGATGTTCCTCCATCTGTACAGCAACAACGTCGACCAGAAGGAGCACCTGGCCATCGTCTTCGGCCCCAACATCCGCAGCAAGTCGCTCGACGCCCCGCGCCCGGGGGAGACCGAGTTCGACCGCATGACCCGCGGCGCCTACACCGGCCGCCTGTACCCGGGCCGCGTGACGAGCGGGATGCCGGGCGGCGTCGCCACGCCCCTCGGCGAGGAGCCCCCCGCCGTCGAGCAGCGCGGCCCCGCGCTGGTGCGCATCCACTCCGAGTGCTACACCGGCGAGACGGCGTGGTCCGCGCGGTGCGACTGCGGCGAGCAGCTCGACGAGGCCGCGAGGCTGATGAGCATGCCCGGCAACACGAGCGGCGGCATCATCATCTACCTGCGCCAGGAGGGGCGGGGCATCGGGCTCGGCGAGAAGCTCAAGGCGTACAACCTGCAGGACCTCGGGTCCGACACCGTCGAGGCGAACCTGCTGCTGCGCCACCCGGCCGACGCGCGCAGCTACGGGCTCGCGACGGCGATGCTGCTGGACCTGGGGCAGACCGAGGTGCGCCTGCTGACGAACAACCCGGAGAAGATCCGCGCCGTGGAGGGGCCGAACCGCGAGGTCCGGGTGACGGAGAGGGTGGCCATGGTGCCGCTCTCGTGGAAGGGCAGGGGCGGGTTCAAGAGCCGGGAGGTCGAGGACTACCTCAAGACGAAGGTACGTTTGAGTCATCATCCCATGCTGGAGCTTGCCATTTTGCTAACTGGAAGGGCTAGATCGAGAAGATGGGACACATGCTCGACATGCATTCATGAACAAAGAGAGACGAGAAGAGAAGGGAAGGGGGCTGCAGGGAGATTTTTCGGTTACGAGAGCATAGACGGCGTTCGGGTTTGACACGAATACCTGGGAGACTTGGCGTAATTTTTGCGGGCACATTTTTGTCATTGGGAATCTCTGGCATGACATGTCACTGTTCATAGTATCGATGGGTCCCTCCTCGGACTTACTTGGATGGCAAATTTATTGGAAAAATGAGAAGAAAAGCTATCGCGATGTTGGCTGGAGTCGCTTTTGCGCACCATACCTACTGTCTACCCAGGTGCATACATGATGCACTTATTTTAGTACCTACGTGGTAGAGGACAGGTATGGACTGATTTCATGCAGGCCGAGAGCCATACCCAAGAAAATCGTTCTTTATATGCAAAAACTCTCTTTGCATTGCTCGGGAAGTGGCGCCTGAATACGGGCAAAAAAACAGCATTGATACCACTGATTGAAGCAGTGAGGTACCTAATACTGCAAGTACGGATACACAGGTGCCTGTAGGCACAAGGCGAGGTGCCTATGCAAGGGAGAGTATTACTCCGTCAGTTCCATGCTGGTAGGTAGACAAGACCATCGGCCCCACTTTCCAAATTTGCGTCAGTCAGTCGCGCTTAGAGCTCTGCACCTGCCGCGTCTCGCCGTCTTCCCTAACTGCACCTTCCTCACCTCGGATTGTCTCAACCGAGGCTCTTTTCCCCGCCACCATTTTCTTCACGACATCCCACAATTACCACCAACATTACGAGCGTATCAGCGACGTATCATCGATAAGATTCATGCTCTAATCGCTCGCTACACGACCCAGCAGTCTCCGCGGAGATGGAGAAAGACTTGCGTCTTCGCCTCGTGGTCCGGCGCCACGCCGTGCCCGACGTCAAGCTCCTCTGGAACGCCACCGCCAACGATGATCTGACCATCTCGCGCCTCCTCTCCCATATCAACGAGGTCATTCCCCTGGAGAGCGGTGATTGGGGCCTCGAAGACTACGCCGTCGAGCTTAAGGATGCCTCGGGCGAGGGCTTCGAGTGCGTCCACTACCACCTCGTCTCCAAGGTCCTCAAGGATGACGACCAAGTCCTGTAAGTCAAAGGATGACCGGCCTCCTTTCTTTGTGCATTGCTCTAACAAGTATTAGGATCCGACCTCTCCTGACTGGCGACCTGAAGCGGCGGAAGCTCAGCGGCAGACATCAGATCTCGGCAGATGGGAAGCACTTGGTCGATGGCCTGGCTTTCGGCCGGCCCTGGCTCCGAGCCCCCCGCGATCGCCCCGCCGTCACCCTTCCACCCAGGAAGAAGGCCCGCATTACCTACACCAGCGATGACGATCACGAATCCTCCCCCGATGCCGAAACGCCGATGCTGGAATACGACTCAACAAGAGCCCAGCAGGATCCGTCTAGTGTCAGGCTTCGTGCTCGGTTCTACGACGCGGAGTCAGACGGCGACGACGAGGATGACGACGAGTTCGAGCCGGGCGCCGACAGAGACGCAGACGATGACATGGATGCGGAAGACGATGGCATGCAAGAGGAACTGCGTCTCCTGAGAGAGGACAACGCCGTCGCTAGGGAGGGCGACATCATGGAGGAGCTACGGAACATCCAAGACAAGAGGACATCGAGCGGAACGATGAGACGTCATGATTCATCCGCGGGCCAGACCACTTCCCGAGCTTCAGCTATCAACGCCCTGGTCAAGTCTGCGGCCGCACCGCAGCTGGACATGGACTCGCTAGACAAGATGGGAGCTTTGAGAGAAGCGTATCCGGACGCTCCGATTTCTGTTGTGGAGCAGACGCTGTTGCGGTGCGAGAACGACCCTAAGATGGCGTACTTCAAACTGCTCAAACGCTTCAACCCCTACTTTAGCCTCGACGAGATGCTCAACCTTCAGGCGAGAAGCCTGTCCAACAGTCCCATTCGACCATCTGAATCAAGTGCTGGACGAGCGCTGGTGTTGAGGGGAGAAGGGCCGTCTGGAAATCCCTGGGATGTGGACATGGATGAGGAAGATGAGGATGGCGAGGACGAGGACGACGAAGATGAGGACGACGAGGACGAAGACGAAGAAGACGAGGACTTGGATGACGAGGACGTGTTTCGCGATGACGAAGACGCGTTTGAAGATGATGAAGACGCGTTTGTCAACTACGACAAACTCGAGAAAGCGTATGCCCACTCAAATAGGCTCATTAGCTCCCGGCGGTTTCGAAAGGCCGCGAAGGCCTCGAGGCAGGACTTGAGCTCCGATTCCGACTCCAGCTCCGACTCAAGCTCTGACTTAAGCTCTGATTCCAGCTTCAACTCGGATTCCGGCCAAGAAATGAGCGACCGCAATGAAGACCCGAGAGACTCCTCTGACTCTTCAGACGACTCTTCTAACTCTTCCGACGACTCCTCTAGCGACTCTGAAGATGACGGTTCTATTCGAGACCATGGGTCCTCCAAATCCGTCGACCACAGGCGTTCAAGCCCTGTCGACCCTGAGAGTGATTCCTCCGACAGCGAGGCATCAAGTTTAGACCCCGGTGAACAGCAACATGCAACGAATGCCGCGGCAGGTTCTGAAGACTCGTCTGATTCATCTGCTGATTCATCCTCTGACTCCTCTGGGTCGCACGATTCGCCGTCTGATTCATCCGACTCGTCTTCAGAAGACGGCAGCAGTGACGATTCCAGCTCCGAGTCTGAGCCGGAGGAACTCCCCACCAGGACACTCAGCAATTCGCACAAGAATCTGCAGTCTTTCGAGCCCCCGCAACTCCCCACAACGACCCCAGTCAGTGATGCTCCGAGCCAGACGCCGCCTGTTGCTCCCGGCCAAGGCTTGAGCAAGACTCAAAGGAGAAATGCTAGGCGCAAGCTTGCCAAGCAAATGGTCTCCCAGGCGCGATCAAATCAAACGTCCGTGAGCGAAACGCCTGATGAGGCGGCAGCATTTCAAGCGAGGAAGAGGGCGCTACTGGAAGCTATCTCCGACCCTGCCGCTGAGTCTCAGAGTCAGGAAAAGTCTCCAGAGATTCCGGACTCTGCCCCCCAAGACTCCACGACGCATGAGGGCAACGAGACGTCACAGAGCCTCGCTTCTCCGGAGGAGAGCGGATCCACGCAACGTCGAGTAAAGCCAAACATCGGTGCGGCCCGACGCATGCTGATGGGCTCGCTTGGCTTGAAGAATCCCAAATCCAAAGCCGACGAGGACAAGATCAGGCAAGACTTGATGAAAGGGGTCCGCCCGCACACCAATGCTCGTTTGACCGAGGCATCTTCGCAGCCCGAAGAATCCGCCCATACGCAAGAATCTGTTGATGAAGATCCCGAAGCCTGGCGCGAGAAAATCTCCTACCGAGCCGTGGAGTGCTACCACGACGGGATTGAGCTCTCAGAACCGCCATTTCCTTTCGTGCAGCGATGGGACCCTCAACAACAAATAGAGTCATGGTTCGGCACGAAGAACAAGCGCGGTGGCAAACGGAAGCGGGCACAGCGCGATCAAGCTCAAGTGCCTGAAGACGGAGACTCCCAAGAGTCGAAGAAGCGTCGCTTGACCGGCGGCGGTGTGACCTTTTCAGATGCGGTCGAATCCATGGAAGAAGGGAATACGACTCTTAACTACGACGATCCTGTCGAGGAGGCTTCCGTTGCCAATGGTCAGCCCCTGGAAAGCCAAGCGACCGACTTTGAAGATCTGCCTTCGCTTCCGTCAGATCTCACTTCGCTGCCTCCCTTGCTTCCAGGAAAGGCCATAGCAGGCATGGTCATCACGTGGAAGCAATTGGTACTCTCGCCAGCAACCAACTGGCAGCCGGAGGTGGTCAATCTCACCGGTGTGCTTGTCAGGGTCTACGACGAGGACGCCACCGACTTGGAGTTCTTGCTGGCCCAGCGGGACAGGAACCTTGACCGCACGGAGAAGGTTTACGACGAGTTCACGGGGAAGCGTGTGTACGACCGCTTCGAAGCCCCCGACGATGACGAGGAAGATGAATCCGAGGCGGATGACGGCTACCGCAGGCTGAGTTTCGCGGAGCTTATCGAGCCCAAGATTTTGCAGGAGCCGTTGGGGGAGAAAGAAACGCCCAAAGGACAGGAGGAATCGAGTGGTCCCACAGACAGCGTTATCCACGAGACCGTTTACGACGACCGGAGCCAGCCGTCTCGTGCGAATGAGGAGATGACTGGCCAGTCCGAGGCGGGAGAAGGAAGTCAGTCACAAGATGTTGCAGAAGAAAGTCAGGCCAACGCTAATACGGATGACGGACAGTCGCACAACGGGATTGACAGTCAACACGGTGTCTCTGAACGAGAACAGGCAAGCTCGAACGTGGAATCACAGCCCGAGCATGCTGCGGAACAAAACGCCGAAGACGATGTGTCCACGCCCAAAGCAAGCGTCAACCCGCCGAAAGCAACCGAAGACGGCTCTCAACAATCGACATCCAGCCTTGGACAGGCTCTTTCAATCTCATCAGACCGCCGCCACGAGATCAGCCTCATGATCGCGGAGGCTGGCTTCCGCAAGGACATTACGCCTTCAATCCTTCGTGCCAGGACTAACAGTCCGTCTCGTCAGCTTATGGAAATGTCTGGGGCAATCGACGATTCTCAACCTCTTTCGGAGATGACTGCGGCTAAGGAGAACACCCCTATCGCATCGAAGGAGCACACTGCTGGGACCGAAGATGTTCCGCCGCCTTCTTCCGCGAGTAGTGTTCGCAGTGGTCGGCAGCCAGATACAGACTTCAGTTTCGACATGGGAGGCGACGATATACAGCACATTGGCGATACCGGAGCCGGCTCGCCTGTCTTGGGAGAGACTACGCCCAGAGCGGAAGTGCAAACACCGAAACGCGGGAAACGGGCGTCCGTCGAGCCATCGACGCGCGACTCTGCAGACTTTCCAGGCTTGGACCAGCTCTTCCTGACTGCTACGTCTCAAGAGCAAACCCAAGACTCAGAGAGCCCCTCCAAGTCGCAGGTACTCTCCGACCTCCAATCTCGTAAGGCCATAGTGAGGCGCGACGAGGAGTACGAGGCTGCCATGCGCCGTCTGGATGATGAGGAAGATGACGAGGAAGAGTCGCAGTCCCCGCAGCCTTTTAGGAGAATTCGGAAACAACTCTTTCCCAACTCGAGTCAGCCGATGCCATCTCGGTCGCCGGAACTGCCCGATATAAAGCCTATCATCAAGACGGCGCCGTCTTCCTTTTCGGAGGCTACCGACGCATGGCCTTCGACGCGAACGCGAAAGCGCAAGAGCTCGCCATTCACCCTTCCAGAAGGATCCCAAGTGATTTCGTTGTCGAGCCGGTCGAGCTCCCCGGTGGAGGAGTATATCGAACTCTATGCCGAGGACGACATCGACGAGGACTACCAGGAGAAGAGCAGCAGCCTGCCCCACGGTGCGGGCTGGGTGCAGAAGAACAAGCCGCCCAGGGCCAACTCGAGGGCTAAGAGCATGCCGGCGGCGAGAGCGGGGCACAAGGCAGCGGGCGGCAGAAGGTCTATTCCGCCCAGCACGATGCCGGAGATGTCTAAGAAGACGCGGGGATCACGGAAGTCGTCGGCAGGATTGTGAAGATGGATTACAAATGGCAAACATGCAGGTGGGGTGCGATTCCACTTGGAGGAGTTGACGGGATTGTTCAATGTTGCTAGCTTACAGTTGCGCAACGGTTTGTTGACGCGCCGATACCCATGCCCGAGAGGATTAATTAGTGTTGAGCAGAGAAAGAATCGCTTTTCTAGCTATGTACCTTCGTCCCTGCGGCATCAGGTGATGTGGAAGCCGTGTCTGACTGACTGCTTTATATCGGGACTACTAGATGTTTCCTACTCGGACTTTAGCACCCGGTACACGGGGTACTCATCCCCGGCCTCCAGGTCGATGACGTTGTACCTCGCAAAGCTGGCCCTGTTCTCCGGCTCGAGCGCGACGAAGGCAAACGCCGCGTTCTTCTGCCCCGCGTCGACCCGGAACCCGCCCCGGCGCACCTGGACCACCCGCCGGCTCGTCGACGTGGTCACGCTCGCCTCCACGACGCCCTCGTACTTTGCGGTCGCCAGCTCCACCGCCGTCGCCGTCAGCACCTCGGCCTCCCCGACGAAGTCCTCGGCGAGCTCATCGACGCGCACGCCGAGCACGCGGAGCCTCGCCGCGACGCCAGCCCACGCGCGCGGGAAGACGTACGCCGCTGGTCGGCGCCGGACGAGCTCCGGCGCCGGGGGCGTGCTGTTCTGGAATCGTACCGGGATGTGGACGAGGCTCCCGTTGCGGGCGTCGATGAAGGACCATGTTGTGTTTGTTAGCCGCGCGCGGTCTGTTACGATGATGTCCCCCGTCTCTCCCCGGGCAAACTCCCCCCTCGCGCGCTCAATCGTGCTGTACACTTCTTCCGCGTTGTCGACTGCTGTTTGGAGGAGGGCATCGATGGCGACCAACCCTGCGGCAACACGCCTTTGGAAGTGCTGGTCCGCGAGCCGGATCCCGCGGGTTTCCGTCAGGAAGGATATGCTTTGCAGAAGGCCAGCCGAGTTGTGCCCCGCGCGCGAAATCGAACTGGGCTCCGTCAGGACGGGAACGTCGTCTCCCGACGGCGCCGTGAAGTACGCGCTGGTCCGGAGCCCGTGACCCCTCACCTCGTCCTGGATCCCGCGCAGGAACAGGCCCTCCCCGAGCGCGCGGATGGCAGGGTGGATGTTGGGGTTCTTGACGTGCGAGACCTGCACGTCCTGCGCCTTGAGCCACTGGCCCTGTGCCCCGAGCTTCTGCGAGGCTGTGTACTCGTGCGCATCGAGAAAGATGTGCGGGTCAAACGCGGACAGCAACTGCTTTACATCCTCTGTTTGTCGCCGCTGTAGCAGTGTATGGTCGCGGTTCGGGTCGTAGTTTGAGGCGAGCTCGCGCTGGAAGTAGGCCACGCCGTCGGGGTTGTACCGCGGCAGGACGAGGAGATCGGCGCGTGATAGTATGGAGGAGGTCCAGGTCGAGTTGGCGCTGAACTTGGCTAGGAGTGCGAGGACGGCCTGGTCGCCGGCTGGTTCGTTGCCGTGCACGCCGCCCTGGAGCCATATGCGCAGCTTGGCACTGTTGCTCTCGGGAGACGGGAGGGAGAGGTTGACGTAGGGAATCGAGCGGCCGTCTTCGGATGTGAAGGGGGGCTCGTGGTATGTCAGCCAGTCGTGCTTGTCCGCCAAGCCGCGGAGGAAGTTTTCTGGGAGCGTCGTTTGTCAGTGAAGGGGCTTTTTTTTTTTCACGTTTCGGTAACTATAGGACTATGTACCCAATGTTTCCTGGTCCGTAGGCCCGGACGTCCCGTTGGCCCACCCGGCGGGGACCGAGTCCCGGTCCGCGAAGGCGGGCGAGAGCAGCTCGACGCCGTCCACGTCCGGGAAGAGCCTGGACACGAGATCGCTGTCCCGGACGACGGGGACCTGGTTGTCTGCGTACTTTGTCTGCGCCGAGGCGAGACCCGCGTGGAGTAGGCTCAAGGCCAGGCTTTCGAGGATACGCATTTTTTTTTTGGCGTAAGGGCGTGATTGTTTCACGTATCCTGTTCGATGACCTGCCGGTGCTCCGTATCATACATCACACCGGCTGGACGAAGCTCTATTTATCAACCGTGGGCATCGCCATCTACCTAATAAATGGTGCCAGCGGTCCCCAGCCATCGCGTCAATCACCGCGCCGCGGTATCCTCCCCTCCCAAGCACGGCGATGCAACCTCTCGGCGGTGCAGCTGTTTGCCGTACGGGGTAGGTGACATTCAAGGCTCGTGGGTTGAAGAGGCAGTTGAACCCCGCCATTGGAACGATCGGCCTCCGAGATGGCAACATCTGCACCTGGATCGTGCAACCTGGCTTGGCGCGACTCGGCATTCGAACGCGATCGTGCCAAGATAGACGACTGAACATGTCCAAGCTGTGTGCGGCCTTCAAGGACAACGGCCCTGGCTGAGAGCCTTGTCCAATTGTGGGCCGAGTCTGGGCACGCCGTCTCCGATGATGCGGTGAAACGCGGTCGCTGTTCGGTGCCGCTGAGAAGGCTTCGACATCTCGTAGGCATTCGGATCCTGTCAGTGATGGCGAGAATTCGGAGTGTTTTGTCGCCGATTGCGTCGGGTACCTTTATTTATGGGACTTTTTCGCTTCTTTTGTAAGAAGCGATGAGTTTCGTATTCAATCAGCCCTGATGGTCTAGCGGTATGATTCTCCCTTAGGGTCCTCAAAAGACGATCTAGAATGGGAGAGGTCCCAGGTTCGATCCCTGGTTAGGGCCCGTTTCTTTTGCATTTTTGATCCAATGACCATCTTGTTGTTGGTTGGGTGGTTCACGATGACGAGGATGCTATTTTTGAGGTGATTCGAGGTCGGGGGCGGTGCGTATTGGTCGTCAGAGAGACCGACTTTTTGGCCTTACCAACATGGTAGGTAGGTACATGCAGTTTCCCAACGCCGACATCGTTTCCTGGCAGCCTTGAGGTGTAAATGGAAGACAGGTTTTCTGCCTCTCGGTGCCTGCGCGGCTGTTCAAACTATTGGTTTGGCAGGTTCCGTGGGCGATATGCTTCGCTGGCCCACCAGGGACTCAAGAGATAACAGTGAGGACGAGTCCTTATGGTTGAAAGGAACAGATCAAGGTGGAAACCTATACTTGCGAACAGACTCCGAAAATGAATACTCTTCCCAATGGACTTCAGGCTCCTGATTTACTGCCCTAGGCCTCACTAAGTCGACAACCTGGATAGAAGGCGAGTATGAGTGCGGCTGCCACAGTGGGACGGGCAGCAAGAACGACTGGCTGGCCAACATGCTCGCCTTGGGAACACATAAGAGGTAAAAGTCACGCGGAGATGGCCATGGTCGTCGCGCCGTGGGTGGTCGAGGCGCTGGGCTTCGGGCCAGCTGGGCCTAATCCCGGTGAGTTGCTCCCCCTGTTTCTCCCTATACTGATGGGGCTTGTTGCTGATTATACTCGGACAGGGACTTGGGCCGGCAAGTGGCAGGACAGATACAGCGAGTACGTGCCGAAGGGGTCGCTCTTCACCTTCTTCAAGCGCCTGGACATGGAATGGAGTTGAGTCGTGGTTTTGAGATGAGGTTTGATACGTATACGTCCTCGAATTTGGAAACTGGGAGGAGAACACTGCTTTGCGGCTCATACAAGTAGTTTCAAAGGAGTTGGAAAGAAAGTCTGACTTGCTCCTTGGACACAGTTCTTCTGGGAGCAGGGTTAGCTAGGTATTGATTGACTGTAGACATATGGAATGAGGCAAAAAGACACCTGAACTAACACGCGGTCACTGCCTGAATCTGGTTGAGCAACCGCATTTTCGCGGTGCTTTTACACTTATGTTGTGGCCTTTGCTTTCGCAGGCTTGGGTAGGTAGAAGTGGACGAGGCATCTAGTGAGGGATTCGGCTGGTAGAACAGCTCAAACGAGTAAAATACGAGTGACGTCTTGCATGAAAACAAAAAGCAAGTACGGCAGGATGCTCAGGTCTTGGTAACGGCCGCCCAAGTTGGCCTGCGAGGCAGAGCACCAGTATTTAAGAACTGGTCGGCCTCCCACATCCTCTCGCCTCGAGCCTTCCAACAACAACCAAAATTTCGCATGAGGCCAAAATCAAGACCTCGCCAACACAACAAGACCCCATCAATATCAAGCGTCAAACACCAAAAAACGCCCGAGAAACGCTTTCGAAATGTGGCTGTTCGCCATTCCGGTATGCTTACTATCATCAAATCGCCAGTGAATTACGCTGATACATCGGCCCACAGCTCGTCAAGCTCAGCCTGGGATGGGCTTTCAGTCTGTTCGGCTTCGGACCTCTGGGTCCCATCGCTGGTAAGATAGTATTGCCCGTCGGAATACCTCTCAGCCGACTGACGCAAGTTGGGCACAGGTACTGTTGCTACGGCCTGGCAGGCTACCTACATGGGGTTCGTGCCCGCGGGCGGACTGTTTGCGTTCCTGCAGAGTCTCGGGATGACTCTGTTCTGAGATGAAGACTTCAACCTTCTCAGTCGTGTGGAAAACTTCTGGAGAAGTGCTTTCTGGGAGGGCGGCGGTTGATATGGGACGCGAAGCGTGTCGAGGGAAGTCCATCTCAGGCGTGGGGAAAGGGAAAGCGCGTGTTAGATTTAGAAAGAAACAGTTGCAAATGATTCTTGCATTGTTCGAGACCCGTCAATGCTTTGGATCCCCGTTGCTGGATGTCTCTGGTTCTGCCCAGTGTGTTGTTCTCTTACTCGCTCGAGGTTCTCGTTGAAACGACCCGACAAAGGCTCATGAGAACGTCGCTTTCCGCATCAACGAGTTCACGTAAACCTGACCCTGTAGCCCCGAGGCTCGTATGAATCCAGTGAAGTCGATAAATATCCCCTCAAGCTCCTCCGTGTCGAATCTTGCCGCCATCATTTACAACCTCGAGCCCATCAACAACCTCTCCCATCACCGTCCACGGATGACAGTGTAAACGCTCGCATTACTATACCGCACGCCACCAGCAACGAAGAAGCGACAATCAAACACGCAGCGGCCATGAACCCGCGGCGCTTCGTCCTCGGCCTCGGCCTGGGCCTGCTCTTCTGCTACCCGCTCGTCTACCGCCTCAACCGCGCCTCGAATCCCGTGCTCCACTCTCTCCTCCGCCTTTTTCTGTCGTCGTTCCGGCCCCTGGTGTAAGTCTCGTCTCTGCTGCTTTGTTTTGTTTTCTCGGGAACGGAACAAGGAACTCTTTCTCTGACGCAGGCTTTATAGGTACGTCGTCTCCTGCCACGTCAACACTCGATTGCTTTCGGTCCGCATCATCTTTTGTGTTCTGCGTTAGGTGGGCGTTTGGGTTATGGGAGTGAGGAGAGTATGCTCGTGAGGAACATGTCGTAGTCAGGGAAACTTGGCGGATTTTGAAGATGTCTGGCTTGGGATGGTGCGGCATTTCAGTCTCTTGGATTAATTTTCGAAAAATGGGAATCGTTTGTTCGCTTTGGGGAAAGAGGTGACTTTCCCGCGCACTTGACCCAACCGGTACTTCCTAATTTGATGTGAGGATTGGGTCTGGCTAGAGTGAGGTGTGGCCGACAAGAGTTTTCCTTTTATGGAGGAAGAGGGAGCTTCGTAATAGTGTGGGGAGCATCTATAGCATTGGAAGTGCGATGGGGGCGAACGGCGGTTTCCAACCCAAATTAGTTTCATCATCCGCACTTTCATTGTCCATCATTCGCCCTCCGCATTCATTCATCAGATGATACTCTCAAAACATAGATAGCAGACGATTCTTTCCCGGTATGCTTCGTGTCGATCATCGTCACCAAGGTACTGGCCGCTTGGATCACCAGGTACGACCTCAGGCGTATGTTACTTGTCACGGTGGACACGTCGGTATCTTTCCAGGCAGCATCTTTCCCTCTAGGCGTGTTTTTCTGGTTTCTTCGGAGGCTTTGATCTATTAACCCGCCCCCCTCGCCTTTGTAGGAGGTGAAGATGATGGCTGATGTCAAGTTACTTGAAACCCCACTGACGAGGCGATGCTTCCCCAAGTCGAGACTTCGTTCCGCCTTGCCGATCTCGTGGTCTGCTATTTACTCCTCATGTGTTTCTTCTGACGCCCCTGGAGCTGCTAGGGTGGAGACGTGAAGTGTTCGTTACGAAAAGGGACGAGGCGTGTGAACGGGTTATATCAGAGCCAACGACGACGAGCGTGCGGGCATCCTACGCAGAGCTGGCAGGAGATCTGGGCGTTTGCAGTCGCTATAGACTCCAAGGCGAAGAAAGACCCAGCGGGAGAGGGATATCATCAGAGGGGCGTTCGTTGTGGTACGGTCATGTGAGTTAGGATCGCGGCGAAGACTGCGAGCGCAGCAGAATACACCGTCAGGCACTGGTATACACGGCAGAAAACAGACAGCTTCCCGCTGGGAGCATCACCAAGTCCAACCTATGACCAAGAAACGTCCTCCCCGTTTTTCGGTGATGTACAGTAATGTATCATTATCAGCTTTTTCCTAAGACCTCGAACGCCTGTAATAGTAACCCTCCAACACGGAACCGATGCACTCGGGGGAGCGGGAGCGGGGCGGCTCCTAGTCCGCCTCCGCGGAGATGCCGGTGAACGCCTCCTCCTTGTCACCCTCGGCCGCGCCGCCCTCGGGCTCCGGGGCCGTCGTGTTCCACACGTCCTGCCGCAGCGCCTTGTCCTCCTCGTCCTCGACGACGCCGAACTTGGTCACGCTGAACTCGGGCATGCGCCGGCGCTCCTTGCTGAGGATGCCGCCGCTCTTGCCCGCCCTGCGCCGGCGCTCCTGCTCGGCGTCGCGCTCGACGGCCGCCCGCTCGCCCGCGGCGTCGAGCATGGTGCCCTCGAGGCTGAGGTAGCCGTGGTCGCCGCTGACGCCGACGTCGAAGGCCTTGATGCGGAACCGGACGCGGCCCTTGACCTTCTCGCCGTCGCCGCCGACCCAGAAGCCCGTCGTGTGGATCTGGCGCACGGCGCCGTGCTCGTCGTCGGCCGCCTTGGCCTCGGCGTCGGCCTCGTTGGTTGCTTCCTCGCCCTCGCCCTCGCCCTCGGCGAAGGGGTCCCCGACGTACTCGGCCGCCTCGGCGGAGCCGGCGTGCACCCAGCGCCACTCGGGGGGCAGGCGTGCGGACTCGATGCTGGCGTTGAACTTGCCCCAGCAGACGACGCCGATGTGGCCCTCGTTCTCGAGGTTGATGCTGCCCTCCATCCAGGCGCCGCGGCGGGGGACGAAGAGGTCGGCGTCGAAGGTGACGTAGCCGAAGCCGACGGCGTACTCGTCGACGGAGACGAGGTCGCAGCGCTCGCCGTCCGAGGTGGCGGCGCCGCGGCGGCCGGGCTGCTCCGAGAGGGCGACGTTGCGGAAGGCGAGGAGGACGCCCTTGAGCTCCGGGACGTAGCGGTTGACGAGGGGCTCGAGGTGCTGCTCCGCGGCGGCGGTGCAGGGCGTGTCCCAGCCCGCGGGGTAGATGGGGAGGTATAGCGAGACGGTCTGGGTGTAGAAGGGGAACTGGGGCTTGGAGGGCGCGTCGGGGGGCTGGTGAACTCGGGATGTGGATTTCGACTTGACGGGGGAGTCGACGTCCATGGCGTCCGCGTCCGCCTCCTCGTCCTCGTTCTCGTCGTCGGCGGCGGCCGTTGTCGGCTCGGGAGAGGGAGACGGGGCCTTGGCCTTCTTGCTCTTCTTCTTCTCCTTCTTCTGGGTCGCAGGCTCGGCGTCGTCCTCGGGGCCTTGTGACTTGCGCTTCTTCTTCTTTTCCTTCTTCTCCTTGGGCTGCTCTGCGTCTGATGCAACTACGTCGGCGTCGGCGTCGCCTATCGACTTCCTGCTTTTGTCCTTCTTGTGTTTCCGCTTCTTCTCGGGTGACGGCTCGCCGTTGGCGCTCGCGCTGGCACTGGCCAGGTCGGCGTGGGAGAGGTCCTGGGAGCCGGCGGGACTAATCTCATTGTCGATGTTCTCGTCGTCGTGGTTGTTGGACACGACGCTCTTGGAGCGCTTGTGCCTGCGCTCCTCGCCCGCCTCGGCATCCTCCTCGCGCGAGCGCTTCTTCTCCTTCTTCTCCTTCTTGCTCCTCTTCTCCTTGTGCCCGCTGGGCGCGGGGGAGTCAATTGCCGCCATGGCTGCTCGGACAGTGACCAGTGATTCGGGAAAGGGCGTTTGGCTGTATAATTCGACGCGTTATGTGTGTGCAGTTATGTTCGGCCGGCGGGTCGCGAAGGACGCTAGTTCCCGATTTTTTTCAGAAAATAAAAAAAGATTGTCTTCGCTCTCGGGCCAAAAAAAAAATTTCGAGGTAAAGTTCACCGATCGGTGATGGGGTCCGCCGTCTCCCGTGCTGGGGGCCCTTCCAGCCTCTCAGACAACACCATCCTCAAGGGGGTGGAACCACAGGCTGACGGGCACGTACCGATTGGCATCTTGACCGCCTGCCTGAACAGAACTGGTAGTTCAATGTCACTGATCGGCACGTACTTTGTAGGCAGGAAAGCACTGAACTCGTCTCAATCTCAGGCACCTCTATGGAGCTCAGGGTGCTGGAACTGAAGCTGTAGCTGGAGCTGTCTGGCAAGGTGTGGGGGGGTCCGGTGTTTCCAACACCTTATTTTGCCTTCCTACCTCGCTATACTTATTCAATTAAATACTCTTAACAACTCTCCCCTTTACTCTCGACTTCAGACGGTCAAAATCGGCTAACCACGCGTGGGGTTCCGTTGGGTTGGTCCTCGCCGCTCGCATCCAGGTTCCCCTCTTGCCCCTCCTCCACCCTCCACGCACGTCTTAAATGGCGTCAGTTCCCGAGGGGTCGGAGCTCCCCTCAACTTACAAATGCAAATGCAGTTTCAGCGGGGTGACTGTGACAAGCCGTTATCGCTCGAGCTCCAGATGGGAATGACGGTATAAGAGGCCAATCACCCAGGTATACCAGCAGTCCAGCTTGCTGCTATCTCGTTATCGGAAACATCTCGTGATACCCCTCTTCCAGTGCTCCAATATCAGCACCACATCCCGACACCATGTCGTACAAGCCTTCCAAGATTCTCGTCTTCGGCGCCACCGGCAACATCGGCCTCTTCATCGTCGAGGCCCTGCTGGACGCCAAGCCCGCATTCGACCAGATCACCGTCTTCACCTCGGCCTCCACCGTCGAGAAGAAGGCAGAGCTGCTGGACGGCTGGAAGAAGAAGAGGGCCAAGGTCATCAGCGGCAACCTCGACAACGACGATGAGGTCAAGGCGGCGTACCAGGACGCCGACACCGTCATCTCCGCGCTCGGGAGGAACGTGATCGATAAGCAGATCGACCTCATCAAGCTGGCCGAGGGCACCGACTCCGTCAAGTGGTTCTTCCCGTCCGAGTACGGCACGGACATCGAGTACGGCCCCGAGAGCGCCGGCGAGAAGCCTCACCAGGCCAAGCTCAAGGTCCGCAAGTACATCCGCGAGAACGTCAAGCGTCTCCAGTACACCTTCCTGGTGACCGGCCCTTACGTCGACATGTACCTGACGCTAGCCCCGAAGGCGACGGAGGCCGGCGGGTTCGACGTGAAGGCCAAGAAGGCCGTGCTCGTGGAGGACGGGGAGGGCAAGGTCGGCCTGATCACCATGAAGGAGTGAGTCGTCACACAAAAACCCCTCCCTTGCATTCTTTTTACTGACCTCCCTCCAGTGTCGGCAAGACGCTCGTCGCCTCCCTTCGCCACCCCGACGCGTCCTTCAACAAGGCCCTCAAGGTCCAGTCCTTCGTGGCGACGCCCAAGGAGATCCTGGCCGAGTTCGAGAAGCAGACGGGCGCCAAGTGGGAGGTCTCGTACTCGCCGCTGCAGACGCTCAAGGAGGCCGAGGAGAAGGCGTGGGCCGACGGCGTCCCCTTCGCGACCATCTTCACACTGCGTCGCATCTGGGCCGAGGGCGGCACGCTGTACGACAAGACGGACAACGAGAGCATCGACGTCGGGCCCAAGGACGTTGAGACCCTGGAGATTGCCGTCCAACGGGCGCTGGGGAAGACGCAGTAACGGTCGAGTGGGTAATGGCGTGTTCGGAAACAAATCAAAGACTTGCCCGCCAAAACACCTACCGAAAGGCTTACTAAACTACACCTGCCTGGGCTGAGGTCCCAGGAAAACTACTAGGCGTGGCACATACCTGCGAGAAGCAGGGTCCTTGTAGTTTAGGAGGATCTTGGGAGCAGAAGGGAGGGGCATTGGATTAATACAAAAATCTGCAATATAGAATTACTACCTCAGCTTCAGCAGAAACCTCAAGACAAACAATCTTGCACCCAAGTAAGCTGGCTGGGCAGACTCCTTTGTCCGGGGTTTTTTGTTTTCTCCAAACGACCTCAGACGGAGTGCTTGAGAACCATAGACAGCCCAGGATTCATTGAAGTAGCATATAGCACTACTCGAATCGGCTCGCCTCGCTGCAGCCGTGACATGCTGCACATTGGGACAGTCGAATCGGAACGGCTGCATTCAACAGAGTCCTAACAGCTACTCCTCTTAGTCTTTAATCCTGCTGCATCTAATGAAGCTGCACTCATTCATTCATTAATCAGACCTAACTTAGTGTACCATATAAGCTCATAGAGAGTTTTAAAAACTTGGTTTTTGTGATTTTCCTAAACTTGTTGTATAACTAACTAGTTAAGGATAACTTATTAGTGTTTACTATTATTAGTAAGTACTACCGCAGCAGCCAGATTGGAGCTGGGTGCATATAGGTGGGGCCCCTCTGTGGCTCTAGCATTGCCATCAGGCCAATCCTTGTCTGCCTGCTACAGTGGATGCCTCCCAAACCAGTCAATGTCTGCACCGACAACAATTCTGGCGGCGTAGGCATGACACTTTGCGCCGACCTCTGAATTACAGTCCATCTTGTCATTCCCGATCGCCTCTGTCCATAAAGCAAACGTTCTCGCGCTCGTTTTCATCACCATGGCACGCATGCGAGCCCAAGCCCAAGCAGACGCTGATCAGCGTGCCCGGCAGAACACAACTGCCCGTCTCCATGGTACTGGTTGTGTGCTACGCCCATTGATCAACAGCTAATCGCCAACAGGAGAGAAACAAGAGAGCAGGATACACAGGAACACCGGCCAGAAAGGACAAAACTCGAGCAAGTGAATTCGACAGGCCTCGCTGGCGCCTCCTACGAAGACAAGACAAAGCGAGCCCTCCCCGACATCTCTGACCTCGGCGCAACCAGCGCCCAAGCCAAATACAGCCCCTCAGACGACGAATCGAAAGCGACCCCGCAATGACCAAGACGATCAGGAAGATAGTCACGACCCAAAGCGACCACGAAAATTTACCTGTCTTTACGAGCTCGTGCAAGACGAGGCGGACAAGACGGCGAATTGCGAGCTTGATCCTATCGAGCACTGGGCAGGAGAAGGACGCTGGCCTCGAGAATACTTCGATCAACAACCCGACATGGAACGTCTCCTTGCAAGGAAAAAATCCTCTTCTGCTCTCAGCCGGAAACGATCAGGGTCTGGCTCAGCTACATCCGTGACCCCTACTGACCAACGGCCAAGGGACGAGAAGACCGCCCCATACCGCGACCCACGGTACAAAATGCTACTTGCGACTAAAGGCAGTTTCATGGACAAGTCCGACCAGGGCATCACGGAGACAAGCAAGTCCACAATCAGGAAACTGCTCGAAATGGCGCAGACATACCTACGCGATTCCCTATTCCGCGACGACATCTTTGAGACGACTTGTCGTAAGGTCGGAGATAGAAATGAGGCGAGAGTTATACGGGACATTACGCCTTTGATTGTCCTCTCTGCAGAAAATCTTGCTACATACGGTGCGAGCGAGCTTGACTGCTCGATCGAGAGTACTAATGAGGGATGGAACAACTCTGTCCCGCTTATTGGTAACCGCCCGCAGCCTGACTACTCTGTAGGGTTCAGACGGGAAGCGTTTACCGACGATCAGCTCAAAAAGTTGGAACCGTTTGTCGGCAACTTCATTGCTGGGGACCAGTCGCTCTTTATGGCGACGTATCTGATGCACTTTCCCTTCCTGACCTGCGAAGTCAAGTGCGGTACAGCAGCTCTTGACATCGCGGATCGTCAGAACGCCCATAGTGGAACGCTTGCCGTGCGAGCTGTTGTCGAACTGTTTCGGCTGGTGAAGCGCGAGCAGGAAATCAACCGCGAGATACTCGCCTTCTCCATTTCGCACGATCACCTGTGCGCACGCATCTACGGCCACTACCCCGAGTTACGAGGCAAGGATACCAAGTACTTCCGCCACCCGATTCGGAAGTTCGATTTCACGGAGCTTGAGGGCCGAGACAAGTGGACGGCGTATTGTTTCACGAAGAACGTCTACACCCACTGGATGCCGACACACTTCAAGAGGATTTGCTCGGCCATTGACCAGTTGCCGTCAAAATTAGACTTCGACGTTCCGTCGCTTGCGGGAACCGGCGCTTCCCAAGAATTTGATAATCATTACCTCTCGCAGTCAGACGTCAACTCCGCGCCAGCATCTGATGACGAGGATCGCCATTCAGGTGTTTCGGGGGAACGGGAGACTACACCCGGCACTTCGTTCACGGGTTCAGTTTCGGCAAGGAAGGCGAGGAGGGTTCAGGGAAGGAAACACTAGGAATGCCTTTGTCATCGATTGCCGTCCTTGGCCGCGTTTACTACTCACGTTTTTAGTGAGTCAAGGTCACGTTGGTAGCCGCGGCCTGGTCGGGTATCGCATGTATCAAGTGCCATGCGGTTCCTCTAGTGTCAAAGTAATGGACAGTATAGCAAGCTGGGGCTGCTATTCTGGGCATACGTAGCGTATTGCTATGCGACCGTATGCATTGCCGTCCATCCCCTTCCAACTTCTCCCTCGACTATTGGGTTTTCATCAAATGCGAGATGGGCAAGCCAACCTTGGAATAAACCCATACACCCCGAAAGTGATCACTGCCGATGCACCGGTATTGAGTGGGCCACGTGCAGTGTAAACGCAGAGGGTCCCCACACCGCTCGTATTACGTACGCAGCGCTGGTGAACTCACAGCTGTCGCGGGTTGCCCGCGGGCCGCCAGAGATAGCCCGTACCGCATGGAGGTCCAGGGGTAGGTAGGTGGAGACGGGCGGGAGGTTCCCCAGATTCGGTGTCGCTTGATCTCCCGGCTTTCCTTTATCCCCCACCTCCCTCCCTGACGCAACCTTCGACTTAGGTTTTTAGGGACGATAGCAATAAACCACGAAAAGCTTTCCAAGATGGCGCCGTCGGGTCTTCGCCAGTGCATGCGAGATGTCTCCCTCTACCTCCTCGTCTTGATCGCCGTCTCGACGTTGGGCCCCCTGCAGTTCGGCTTCCACTTGGTACGTGTTGAACAAAGACCCTCGTCTCCTGCCTCGATCCCTTGCACCACACGACGTGAGCTAACCATTCATTTTTTCCCTGCCAGGCCGAGCTGAACGCGCCCCAAGATGTCCTCACCTGCCGCAAGAAGTCGATCCAGGCCAAGACCACCCTGCTGAAGTGGGTTCACTCCAAGTCGCCCGACACCGAGAGCTGGCTCCCCGACTGCATCCCCATGTCCGACGCCGTCTTCGCGACCGTCTCCTCCATCTTCACCGTCGGCGGCCTGATCGGAGCCCTCTGCGCGGGTCCCTTCTCCTCCAAGCGCGGCCGCCGCCCGGCGATGCGGGTCACGGCCATCTTCTACATCATCGGGGCCGTCGTCGAGACCGTCGCGGGAGGAGCCCCCGCCCTGGCCGTCGGTCGCCTTCTGACCGGCGCCGCGGCGGGTGCCTCGACCGTGATCGTGCCGCTGTACATCAGCGAGATCGCCCCGCCCAAGGAGCGCGGCCTGTTCGGCGCCATGACGCAGGTCTCCATCAACGTGGGCATCTTGATCGTGCAGACGCTGGGCTACTTCCTGAGCTACGGGAAGGCGTGGCGGTGGATCCTGGCCGTGGGTGTCTTCATCGCCCTGGGCCAGGCGTCGGGTCTTCTGCTTGTTCCCGAGAGCCCGGCTTGGCTGGCCGCTAACGGCGATGCTCCCAAGGCCCGCCGCACCCTGCAGCGGATCCGCGGCAAGGACTTTGACATTAAGGAGGAGGTCGAGGCTTGGGACGCCAACGACGCCGTCGCCGAGTCGGAAGGCCTGCTGTCCCAGGGCGAGGCCACACCCCCCACGTCCCCTGGTCTCCCGAAGAAGGGCTCGCCTGTCCACCTCGGCTTCTTCGAGGTGGTCAAGGAGCCGCTGTACAGGCCCGCCATCGCCGCCGTCGTCGGCATCATGTTCGCGCAGCAGCTGTGCGGCATCAACTCCATCATCATGTACTCCGTGTCCCTCCTGACGGACCTGCTGCCCGTCAACTCCGCCCTGCTCACGATCCTGATCTCCGTCGTCAACCTGTTCACCACGGCCGCCTGCTCCCCGCTGCCCGACAAGCTCGGGAGGAAGAGGTGCATCCTGATCTCCATCATCGGCCAGGGCACCAGCTCCCTGATCCTCGCGCTCTCCATCAAGTTCGGCGTCAAGATCCTGTCGGCCGTGTCCGTCGTGTCGTTCGTGGCCTTCTTCGCCGTCGGCCTCGGGCCCGTGCCGTTCATCCTCGCCTCGGAGCTCGTCGGCCAGGAGGCCGTCGGCGCCACGCAGTCCTGGTCCCTCGCCGCCAACTACGTCGCGACGTTCCTGGTCGCTCAGTTCTTCCCCATCGTGAACAACCTGCTGAACCAGCTGCTGGGCGGTGCCGGCTGGGTGTACTTCTTGTTCGCGGGCTTTGCGCTGTTGTTCGCCCTGTTCGTGTCCGTCAAGGTGCCCGAGACTAAGGGGAAGAGAGACGCGGACGAGGTTTGGGGACGTACTCGGCGTTTGGACTAGACGTTATTTGGGAGTTGGAAACACACACGGCCAATGGTTACTGTCTCTGTTTTAGATGTGCAAATAAAAAAGGGGGACTCTTATTCCACAGTCCCTTTCTCGCATCGCTTCCAGCTATGTTAGCCAATCTACTACTTTCGGACTTTCGTACTTGCCGTTTGTCCTTATTACCTTTGACCGTTCCTTTTGCTTGTATTTCCCATCGCCACTTCTGTTCGCTATCGTTACAGATATCAATCATCACTTCCGCCAAACATCGGCACTGCTGTTACCCATCACATCCGTTCGCCAACCACTTCTGTCAGTCATCATCGCTTCTGTTTGTCGTTATCACACTGTATCAACCGGATGTGAGACCCTCAACCTGGGGGCGTAGAATAACAGATCTCATGAAAAGAAAAGGCTGGATTATTGCCTTAAATTGCTCAAGATCGGAATAATCTTCTGCTCCTGATCGTCTGCTCGAGCTGCATGATGCCAGCCTTGACGCCGTCCACGATGAAGACCCGGTTTCCCAGCTCCTCGCCGTAGAGAAGGACGGCAGTGGCACGGATAATCTCTTCCAGGCCGGCCATGCCCGCGCAGCCCATGACAACACAACCGACGTCTCCCCTGCTCAGCAGTTTCCCGGTCGCCTCCTCCAGCTTCGCCTTGACCTCCGACGGGCTGACGCGGTGGAAGTCGCCCGCGTCCAGGCCCGTCGACACGACGCCCGCGAACTTTGCGCTGTCCCCCGCGCCCCCGGCCTGGCCGAGGTAGTGCCTCACGCCGTCGGCGAGGTGCTCCTCCCAGAACTTGCCGGTGGTGACGATGCCCCACTTGTTCGCGGGGAAGCGTGCCGACGTCTGGCGCAGGAGCGACATCGAGGCGAGGATGCTCGCCTCGAAGATGCCGGTGACCGCCATCTCTTGGGCCCTGGACCGGTCCGGGTCGTCCCACATCGTGAGAGCATCGACTAGGCTGTGGACGCTGTAGCAGGCGACGAGCACGCCGTCGTAGTCTGGGCGGCCCTTCACGAAGATGTCTCTGACCACGGCGTCGGTGCTCAGTGCGATGTCGTTGTCGTCGTTGATGCTCGCCGGACTCGGCGCCGGCGCCGTGTAAGTGTGAATCTCGAGAGACTGGAGACCGCCGCGAAGAACAAGCACCCCGAAAATCAGCCTGCGATGTCCCTCTTCTTCAAAATTACGGCGAGTAACGAGTATCGTGGCCCCGTGTGCGTGTGAATGCGTTTCTTCAGCTCTGACTTACATCGTGCAAGGGCATTCCCTGGATGGCCCTCTCCATACCTCTCGTCATGTCTTCGGAGGAGTTTGGGTTGATCACGAGGATCTTGATGTTCCGTCTGAGAAGCCGGGTAGTCATGGTTGTAGATGGATAAGTGTGAAGAAGAGACGATGTCGAGATGGCAGATGCACAGTATGAAAAAACCAACGGGAAAAAACAAACCTCTACCTAGGTAGGCAGGTACGGCCTTGCAGCTTTCCTTCCTCCCATCGCCGACTCGGCGTTGAAGACAGCAAAGTGGGGAATGTGCCGTCAATGTGGGGCTTGCCGGTCGGGTCATGCAGTTACTCGGAGACAGTGACGGCAGCAGGCAGGCAGCTCCCGCCAGCGGTGGCTGCGGTGTATCACGTGACACTATTTGCTCAGCCACCGCTGTCTGACGATCCAGTTGCAGGACAGCTGGTCGGGGAGGTAGCGAACCCAACTGAACCCCACTATCGACGACGCAGACGTAACAGCTTCCCGGGTGCTCTCCCAACCCAACCACACCTTCTTCCCCTAACCCCCGACGGAAGCTCAATCTCGCAGCCCTGCAGCTTCAGTGTTCACAATGGCAGCCGAGGCCCCCATCGGTAAGACGCAATTCCTCCCCGGATTCCCCGTGGCAGCTTCCAGTGTCGTCACTGCCGTTACCGCCGTTTCGGCCGGATGACGACGATGACGACAGGGCGAACCGTTGGTGCTCGGGAGAGAAAGTTGGCTGACTCGAGATCCCCTCCACCATCACAGTCCTCGACGGAGGAACCGGTTTCCTCAAGGTCGGCTACGCGGCGCAGAACTTCCCCGAATTCCAATACCCATCCATCGTCGGCCGACCGATCCTGAGAACGGAGGAGCAGGGCGACAACAATGACATGGTCATCAAGGACATCATGTGCGGTGACGAGGCCGCCGCCGCCCGCACCATGCTCCAGATCAGCTACCCGATGGAGAACGGCATCGTCAAGAAGTGGGACGACATGCAGCACCTCTGGGACTATACCTTCTTCGAGAAGATGAAGGTCGATCCCCGCGGCCGCAAGATTCTGCTGACGGAGCCGCCGATGAACCCGCTGCGGAACCGCGAGCAGATGTGCGAGGTCATGTTCGACCGCTACGGCTTCGGCGGTGTCTACGTTGCGATCCAGGCCGTGCTGGCGCTCTACGCCCAAGGTATGTCACCGTCACCCTCCAATGGGCGAGACGAATGCAGATAGATGTGTGCGCGCGAGATGGACAAACTGACATTGGGATCGCAGGTCTGAGCTCAGGTGTCGTCGTCGACTCGGGAGACGGCGTGACCCACATCGTCCCGGTGTACGAGTCGGTGGTCCTGAACCACCTCACGCGCAGACTGGACGTCGCCGGCCGAGACGTGACGCGCAACCTCATCGCGCTGCTGCTGCGCCGCGGCTACCCGCTCAACCGAACGGCCGACTTCGAGACGGTCCGTCAGATCAAGGAGAAGCTCTGCTACGTGTCATACGACCTCGAGCTGGACAAGCGCCTGAGCGAGGACACGACGGTGCTGGTGGAGAGCTACACGTTACCCGACGGCCGTACGATCCGGGTGGGCAGCGAGCGGTTCGAGGCGCCCGAGTGCCTGTTCCAGCCGCACCTCGTGGACTGCGAGCAGCCGGGCATCGCCGAGTTCCTGTTCAACACGATCCAGGCGGCGGACGTGGACGTGCGGTCGTCGCTTTACAAGGCGATCGTGCTCTCCGGTGGCAGCAGCATGTACCCGGGCCTGCCGTCGCGCCTGGAGAAGGAGCTCAAGCAGCTGTGGCTGACGCGGGTGCTCGGCGGCGACCCGGAGAGACTAAGCAAGTTCAAGGTCCGGATAGAGGACCCGCCCCGCCGGAGGCACATGGTGTTCCTGGGAGGCGCGGTGCTGGCCAACATCATGGCGGACAAGGAGAGCATGTGGGTGACCAAGGAGGAGTGGGACGAGCAGGGATCGCGGGTGCTGGAGAAGCTGGGCCCGCGATGAGGCGGCTCGTTAATTCCTCGTTTTTCACGAAAGGAGCCTACGATGATCTTGATCTCTTGTTGTTGTCGTCGTCGTTGGTAGAGTGGCATGCATGCGACGGGTTATTAGAGCCTTTTTGTTTCTTGACGAAAAAGTTGATGAAGTCTTTCCAGCCCTCAGAGCTAGCAATCATCTGTCTTTGTGCCTGATGAATTGTCTGTTACGATGAGGTTGTAGCTTCCATGGTGATGTATTATGTAAGGAAACAACCTTTCAGAGGACATAGCTTCTGTTGAGAGCTCTGGCGTCAACACGGTGTGTTCGGTTTCCAAATTGGCACTGTACATCCCCTCCTACGTTGGGGCAGGGGCAGAGGGGCGTACCTACCTGAGGTGCTGGTGAGGTAAGGTATTAGGTAGCCAGCCGGCCGATGCTTCCCTCTCTGTCGTCCCCGGGTGAAACGTCACTTCAACTCACTCCTTCCCTCGCCGATATTCATTCACTCGCTGCTTCAATTCATCGACTACCTCATCCCTCTCGCTCAATCTCTTCGTCATCATCTGAATTCGTTCTTGGACGCGCGACCGCATCTCCATCTGAATGCGACTCTATCTTCCCCCCCTGCACTTCTCCGCACTTCGTATCATCATCAGCCCCGTGATCGCGCACAGTAAACACCGAAATCAGACCCAGAAGGTTACTCCCCGCGACGCCGATCATCGCATAGCACACGGAACGTCAAGAACGGGAAGACAATCAACATAGTCTGAGACCACGACTCCGCGGTGTGATACTCATACCTCACCTCCGAAAGTACACTACAGGCCCGCGTCAAGGATCTCATCCGGCCCAGATACCCGCGCGCGCTCTTGCCGCGCCGCATTCGCCGCCGCACCGGGATTTCCGGCCGAAGGTGCCTACCAAATCGTGCGCCTGGTGGCACGCGCGCGCATATCCTCTGATCTCTCTGGAGGGGTTGCTCATCTCCTTCTCTCTCTCACTCTCACCCACGCCAGGCACACGCTGCCCAGGATACGCCCCGCGCCCGCGTGAGCCCGCGTAGGGTTGCCCTATCACCAGGTCCCGGCAAAGAACTATTGCCCGTTCCAACTTAGCACCCGTTGCTTTTTGTCGTGGTCCTTCTCCAACGGCTTACTCCGCAGAGAGAGTTCCTGGTTCCGACAATATAGCTGTGGTTAGTTTTCGGGCACAACTTCCGGTCTACTGCGGGCCAGAAACATACTATCTTCCTACACGCAAGGTGGTCGGTCACTCTTCGCTCGGCCCTACGAGATATCACACCACGCACCCCCCACTTTCCCATCTCGGGTTCACGCGCACGAGGCTGATCCCTGGCCCCTGGCCTGGACTGGACCGGACTGGACTGACAAGTTGACGCTGACAAAAGGCGAACCTAACTGAGAACCTGACTTTCTGTTTGACAACCAGCTGGTGCCACCTTGATTCATACAACACCTGCCTTTGCCTTTGGCCTTGGCTTTACTTTTTTGGCGACTCGGAACTTCGGCCTGCTTTTCCTGTCTGTACCGGATTCAGGATTTCGCCGAATAATATCCACCCCGAGGAGCAACCGGGGGCCTGTGTCTCCATTTCGCCACGGCTCGGACATTCTTCGCGACAAGACGGCGCGTTAGCATCGGTCCAGGTTCCTGGGACAGTCCCATTCAGTTTTAGCCTCCGAACCGGGGCTGGCCGGAGACAGCAGTTACAGCCTCTGGCTTACTACTGCACCACTGGACTCTAGGCCGCCGATCCCGAAATTGGAGCAGGAGACAACCTCGGACAAGAGGACAGTAAGAGACACAATCAGAAGACGGATATACTGGTTGGACAGTTGGGGAAAACCGGGCCGGCTGGGAACTGGACTTTACCAAACCACCGGAAATTGGACAGAACCGCGGTTTTACGGACCACCAAAACACTAGAGGGAGACGACTTTCGTTCCCGTGCCGTCTCATCGGATGATGAGCTTGACAAACCCGTCATCCGCGGCATCTGGGCCCGGCTCGGTGCGGACGGGCACGCTTAAGAGGAGTGTCCAGGCGGCGTTTGAAGGTGAGTTTTGATGTTTGCTTCCGAACGGCTCGGCTCTTTCATCTCTCTACGTACTGAGCACACCACATTTGCACCATGATATATCCTTACCTGCAAGCGGGAGCCGCCATGGCGTGGTCCGTCTCCCCTCTCTCCGCCTTCCCCTCCTCCTCTGTAACCATGTATGGTGCATCCCCGATTTTGGGTCCTCTTCCCTGACTCGAGTTGATGTCAATGTGTCGTTTTGGTGGGCGCCTGGACGACTGCGTCGTATCAAGCGACACAAGACGCGCAGCAAGCAACACAACACAACGAGTGGAGTGGCAGTTGTTCATGATGATCCCGCGTACGGGATGGGATGTTGGTGAAGATGTACGGACAAGATAGTTCCATCCGTTGCATCTATCACTAATCACGCCCCCCATGCCGCGCTACTGTCCTGTCCGCCTGCTCGGAGGCCGGATTCTTCCCCATTTGTTTTCGTTATTTTTATGTGAATTTTGTTTTATCCACATTTTCTCCTCTTGTCGATCCCCCCTCGGCTGTATCGAATCGTATCTCGTCTGTTTGCAACCCACCCTTCCACACATGGAAATGCTGCACACTGCACACCGTACACATGCACACAGGCACATACACGAACCATCGTTGCGTCTGCTGCTGCTGTTGCTGCTGCCGCTATACCGCTGTTGCTGCTAGTACTGCCTGCTACTGCCGCTGAACCACACCACCATACAGTGGGTGGCCACTACTGCACTACACACTACACCTATCCCACGGTCTTAAAGATTAGCGTGTTACCTGCGGGGCCTGGTTATATGGGAAGCCCCGCAAGAACTGCGCTAACCTTTAAGACCGTGGGATAGGTGTAAGGCCGGCCGTGGGGTTGGTTGAACTGAAGCTGAAGACAATCTACCTGGAAGCCCCCCATGGCGTCTCGGGAATCGGATTCATCCTCCATCGCCGGGGTGGTTTTCTTCCCTCGCTTGGCCTTCTTTCCAGGCTGCATATCCCGCCCTGGGCCCTCCACTCAGCGGCCCTGAATCCCCGAATTTCTGCCCGCCGACGCCGCTAAGCGGCCTGACACTGACACCGTCGGCCTCCTTTCCCATCAAATCACCTGTGCCTCACACACACCCCTTCACATCGTCGAAACCCCCAGCTTGCTTGCATTGCATCCTATCGCGACCCAAGTCCCTTCCTACCACACCCATCCTGCCGGGAATTCCGCCTACGACCTGACCTACAATTATTACTAGTATCTCTCTGGCACATCCCGTCATTGGGGGCTGTTGCAATCTACA
This sequence comes from Colletotrichum sojae, assembly GCA_014235955.1. Taxonomy (NCBI): domain Eukaryota; kingdom Fungi; phylum Ascomycota; class Sordariomycetes; order Glomerellales; family Glomerellaceae; genus Colletotrichum; species Colletotrichum sojae. Next base: position 7,456 of record WIGN01000216.1, on the reverse strand, counting down.
GTGCTGGGTAGCGTTGGCGTCTTGTCCTGCTGATTACTTTTTTTTTTTTTTTTTTTTTTTTTTTTTTTACATCTTTGCCTTTGCGGTCTTCTGTTTCTCCACTACACCCTTTTTTTCCTTGATTTTTCTTAAAAAATCATTATTTCCACCCCTCTTGCATATCTCACGCAGCACATACGCCCATCCACCCTTTCACAAATACACCGCTCAGGCGCAAGAGCGGGAGGCACCGGGCTTGCACCTACTACAGCAGTCTTCCCAGCTGTGTGTTTCGGCGGGTAGCAGGCTGCTGCAACTGCTGCTAGTACCTGCTACTGCATTCTTCCGCTACCGCCGCCGCCTCCGCCTCCGCCTCCGCTGCCGCTGCCGCTGTGCCCTTTTTGCCTGGGGCTGCTGCTCCTTAAAGCTTAGAGGCGCGCCCACCCCGCGAATCTCCAGCCCGTTCATTGCCTCATTCAGCCCCCAGTCCCGAGGCCTGGACCGTGGTAGATGGGCGGTGTGAGCTTGCGACTTTCGTTTGCCTGCTTGAGCCTTGAGCCTTGAGAGGTTCTTTGCCCTGCCTTACCTCGCCTTACCTCACCTCGCTTCTGCCCCCGGCCCGCCTCTCTCTTGACCCTGTCGCATCTCTCACCTGTGATTGCTCGCCTCTCATATCAGCTGTCGTGTTGCTTTGAGAGAGTCTCACGTCACCTCATCTCTCGTCTTGCAAGAGGAGAAGACTGTGAAAAGGACATGAGTCGTCGGTAGAGCGAGTGCATATCGTGTCTTTTACTACCTACCACTCACTCTATCTCATTTTCTTTTCACCCGTTCTCAACATATTATCTTCTGTCTATCCTTTCCGTAAACCACCTGCGCACGCCTATCCTTAAATATGTGGAGGGGCATTGGCTACGGCGGCCTGCACAGTCACAGCTCCTGTATTTGACTTCCCCTTCCTCCCCTGATCTCACCTTGAGCCCAAACTCTCCACTTGACCCTCATATGAGACCTCACTGACCCGGCATCTTCCACCACAGACCCGGCAGACCGCGGCACCGGCCACATCAACTACCAGCCCAAGGTCCGCGTCATCGAGCGGTACAAGGTCGTCGGCTTCATCAGCTCCGGAACCTATGGCCGCGTCTACAAGGCCCTCGGCCGCCAGGGCCAGCCCGGCGAGTTCGCCATCAAGAAGTTCAAGCCCGACAAGGAGGGCGAGCAGGTTTCTTACACGGGCATCTCCCAGTCCGCCATCCGCGAGATGTCGCTGTGCAGCGAGCTGAGGCACGCCAACGTCATCAAGCTCATCGAGATCATCCTCGAGGACAAGTGCATCTTCATGGTCTTCGAGTATGCCGAGCACGACCTGCTGCAGATCATCCACCACCACACCCAGAACCCGCGCCACCCCATACCGCCCCAGACCGTCAAGAGCATCATGTTCCAGCTCCTGAACGGCTGCCAGTACCTGCACGCCAACTGGGTGCTGCACCGCGATCTCAAGCCCGCCAACATTATGGTCACCTCGGCCGGCGAGGTCAAGATCGGCGATCTCGGATTAGCCCGCCGCTTCGACAAGCCTCTGCATTCGCTGTTCAGCGGCGATAAGGTCGTGGTAACTATCTGGTACCGCGCCCCGGAGCTTATCCTCGGCTCGAGGCACTACACACCGGCCATTGACATGTGGGCCGTGGGCTGCATCTTCGCGGAGCTGCTGTCGCTGCGGCCGATATTTAAGGGCGAGGAGGCCAAGATGGACAGTAAGAAGACGGTGCCCTTCCAGCGGAACCAGATGCAGAAGATCGTCGACATCATGGGCCTGCCCACCAAGGAGCGCTGGTCCCTTTTGACCGCCATGCCCGAGTACAGCCAGCTCGCGACGCTGCAGCCGCCGATGAACCACCCGCATCACCACCCTCACCACCGCGGTCATCACGGCCATCATCATCAGCACCACCAGCCGCCGCCGCCGCCTGGCGGTTCGAACCTGGAAAAGTGGTACTACACCACCATCTCACAAGGTGCTTCGAGCAACGCGACCTCAGCGTCAGGGAGCGGGACGCCGCTGGCGAGTCTGGGCGCGGAGGGGTACAAACTCCTGGCTAGCTTGCTCGAGTACGACCCCGTGGAGCGGTTGACCGCGGCGAAAGCGCTGCAGCACCCGTTCTTTTCGACTGGCGACCGGCTGAATGCGCACTGCTTCGAGGGGCTTAAGAACGAGTATCCGCACCGCAGGGTCAGCCAGGACGACAACGATATTAGGACGAGTAGTCTGCCCGGCACGAAGAGGAGCGGGTTGCCCGATGACTCGCTTGCGAGGCCGTCCAAGAGGATGAAGGAGGTCTAGGCGGTCGCCGGGAAACTGCCAGCCTTTGGCGCCTGGGTGCTCGGGAAGTTGGGGGCCCGGCTATGGGGCTTAGTTGGCGTGGGGTTTCACGCCGTTGGGAGAGTCTTCGCCCCTGGGAGGAGGGTGTTACACGCCGTCTGGAGGTGATTCGCGATCGGGTTAGGGGGTTGCTGTGATTGAAACTATACCATGGGCGTGTACTACTATCATCATTGCATGCATTAGACGGCGGAGTAAGAACGGGTCCTTTTTCTACGATCTATGCATTCGTGTTTTGTTTTGGTTTGTTGTTCTCTTGCTCGATGTGGCACTGATGGAGATGGCTGGCGTTTTCTGCGTTGTAGAGGGTCTGCTGGGAGTAGACATTGCTTAGTTGTGACTCTTGTAGCAATTGAGGCGTCGGGCTGTCGAGATGTGTGTTTTTGGTCTTGCGTGATGATTCGTGGTTGATGTGAACGGTCGCTGATGTTGAGATCATCGTGGGTTCTCCTTGGCATTTAGGCGTTGGGGCAGACTTGTTTTGGAAATGGATGTGCTCATGATGCTCTCCCCCCCCGCGTTGGGTGGATTGGGGGGGGGGGGGGGGGCAAGATCGTTAGCATCGCCTTGAGATGGGGTAAGGATGCCGGCTGAGATAAATTCGGTGCCGTGGATGAGTAGTCCGGTATGGCAACTCAATACATACAGATCCTATGTCACACTTCACAACGTCACGGGGCAATATGCACACTTGATTTTGGACATTTCGTATTTGAGAGAACCACAACCCGTTTCCCACCGTATCGCGCCACGTTAGACTCTCATTTCCTCATATGCTCCTACAACTGGGGACACGAGAGGAGGGGGAAGGGGGTTCTGGGGGGCACACGGTTTGGGTCTGGAGGGAGAATGCACGAAAAAAGACCTCGCAGCCGCAAATGAATTTTTGACCCCAAAGATGATGTGTGTCGTTGTTTCGTTTCAGAGGAAACTGCCCCCGTTGATACATACGAAGCCCCCAAAGCCGAAGCCGACGGACAACAAATATTCCATTTGTATCGTTTTGATGTTCCACCCCAACGCCGTCTCCACGGTGCGGATGTGTGATCCGGGAGAAATCCCCTCCTTTCGTACGCCGCCTTTGACCCTAGGCAATGAGGCGATCCGCTTACTCCTTCTTCTTCTTGGCACCCTTGACCTTCGCCGTTCCGCGCAGGGTCTTCTGGCGGTTCTTGCGCTGCTTGCCTGCGGGGGGTGTTAGCTGCTGCTGCTGACGGGAAGAGGCATCGAGATGTGTGGGCAGGATGGGGGGCGTCGTTGGACCGGCCAGATGGAAGACAAACGTCTCCGACCGCATCCAGATGTTCCATCGTCCACTGCAACCACACCGCCAGACACTCGATGAACGGGAAAGAGGTCGACGTACGCTGCTGTCTGCTGGCCTTCTCGATCTTGGTGGCAAGTCCGACGCGGACCAGTCTGTAGTGGGGCTCGAACTTCTTCATGGCCTCGGGGGAGTCGTAGACAAGGGCGAAGCCGGTGGTCTTGCCGCCACCAAACTGGGTGCGGAGGCCGAAGACGTTGATCTGCTCCTTGGTGGCCTTGTAGAGGGAGCCGAGCTTCTCGCGGAGCTCATCCTTGGAGATGTTGGCGCGGCCGGGGTGGAGGATGTCACTACGCGCGATGGATGGTCAGCAACGTTTGTCTTTGCCTCTCTTGTGTGTGTCTTTCGTGCTCGTGTTCCGTGCCCCGATCGTTCCCGCGCCTACGCGCGCTGTTCGCGTCTTCTTCCTCCGCACAGAAAAGAATTGTTGCATGTCGTGTCATTTTTCGCAGACTGCGGTTCGGATTTCGATGGCGTTGGTGATGAATTTGGCGGGTGGTTGATGATGCCGCTTCGCTTCCTTTGTCGCTCCTTTCCTCCTCTTCAGGGCTCTCTCTCTGGGGGAACACACGCAGGTCTCGGACGGGGGGCAAACTCACACGACCATCTGCTTACGGCCAAGCAGGGGGTTACGGATGAACTTGCGAGTTCGCAGGGTGACGGGGGCATCAACGTCCGCCATCTTCGCGATCGGGGGGGGTTGCTGTCTGTCGAGAGGGTTGGCGCTGAGACAGAAGGGGTCGAGAGGAGTGATATCGTCAAAAGATCTCGAGTTTGTGATGGGGTAACCAGAGGGTGAAATTTCGGCGAGAGGGGACTGGTTCGCTTAATTGGGATTGTAGCCCTAGAAGCTGGTCCGAGCGCCCGGTGGCGGCTTTTCTTGGGAGAGAGTGGTGGGTGGTGGATTGGGGTGGCTCGGGTCACGTGGGTCCTGGAAAAGGTCGAACCGCACCGATCTTTTTTTCAATTTGTGCAACTTGCGGTCGTCACGTGTCTCGAGAACAGCATTTCAGCGGCACTGTGTTTGCACGGCCTCGACTTTTCCATCCTGACTCAGCATTGAATTCGCATCAGTCAGGTCCATGCTCATTGGACATCAAAATCGTTGTCGCGATTCTTCATGAGATTGGATGGCATTTTGAGAGCAGCTTTTTACCAGATCATTTCGATCTTAGTATTGTTGTAATTGAAGACTTTTCTGAATTTTTGGGGTTTTCATCTTACCAAGGTTGTTCACCTGTTTGACACTTCGTTTTCTGGGTCTGGTTGAAGGCTTCTCTCAAGACTCACCCCTCATTGACACCTTACATCGTCACGTAACCGCACTACATCAACACCGCGATAACTTCAACTGTACCCCAGTCACTACAACAATCTTACTCACAACCAAGCCATCATCATGGCATCTACAGACGACGCCGTCAATCGATTTTGCTACCAGTACCTCCAGCTCGAGCCGACTCTCGACTACCCACCGGGCCATGTTATCCGAGAAGCAGAGGCTCAGGGTATAATCTACAAGAAACTGTTCTCAGACGAAGGCCCCCGCTACCCTCCCCCGGCACGATACCGACTGCGAGTTCTCAAGGAGCTCGTTGCCAGAATCGAGTCGAGCATCGAGGACTGGGACCAGCATGTAAGTCAGCCCTCAATCTGCGACGCCAAAACATAGCATGCCGTTCCCAAACCCTGAGCATCGAAGTCTGACAACTCCCAGGAAGTATCAGAGGACCTCATGACGGCCCTGTCCGAGTACCTCGCGGCTCCCATCCCCTCCGAGCTGTCCTCCGCGCAGCAAAAGTCGTACGTCACGTACCACCTCAGCGGTCTCGAGGAGCAGCTGCCGGCGCCCGACGTCACCCTCCTCGAGTCCCGCTCACTCATCTCGGCCTCCGGCACCACGGGCCTGCGGACGTGGGAGGCCGCGCTGCACCTCGGCCAGTACCTCTGCGCCAACCGCGGCGTCGTCGAGGGCAAGAGGGTCCTCGAGCTCGGCGCGGGCACGGGGTACCTCGCGATCGTATGCGCAAACCACCTCGGCGCCGCGCGCGTCGTCGCCTCGGACGGCTCCGACGACGTGATCAACAACCTCCCCGAGAGCTTCTTCCTCAACGGGCTGCAGGGCAGCGAGCGCGTGCGGGCGACGGAGCTCCGCTGGGGCCACGCGCTCGCGGGCACCGAGGACCGCGAGTGGAACGAGGGGGAGGCGGTGGACGTGGTGATCGGCGCCGACATCACGTACGACCAGAGCGTCATCCCGGCGCTCATCGCGACGCTGGACGAGCTCTTCGCGCTGTTCTCCGGGGTGCAGGTCCTGATCTCGGCGACGCAGCGCAACGAGGTCACCTTCGAAGCGTTCTGCGAGCGCTGCCGACGGCGCGGCATGGGCTTGGACTACGTCGGCTTCCCGATGCCCGCGAGGGCGCAGCAGCGGGGTCCCTTTTACAGCGACGCCGTCCCGATCCGGATATGCCGTGTGTCTGCGCCATCCAACACAAGTGTGATGTGGTGAGATCGTGGGGACATGCTTGCCCAAAGCCTGTTGTTACGGCTTCGGAGTCACGTCAGGCCACGAAAGTCGAACGCCTCGCGCGGTTGGGATCGCCCGCGTGCGTCGGGAGCGTCCTGCCGCGATGCAACTCTCCGAGGCAACCGTGCTTTTTCCCGCTCGGCATCGTGCATATGCAACTCGCGAGATGCAAGAGAGCAGAACGGAGGCAACGCAACCGCAAGTAAGCACGGAGAGTTCCAGCTCATTAGCGTTGTCTCCCCGTCCCTCGAGGGACTTCTCGTAAGAGTGTCCCGGATTGCTTGACCTATCAAGACAGCGCAATGACTACCACCGGAAATGTTTCAACAGCTGAGAAAAAGGTTGTCTGTGGCCGTTCACCAGGGCGAGATCCGTGAAGCACCATCCTCTGCATGCAAATCTGGGCTGATTCAGTGGTGGCGAGAAATCTTGCTCGTATTGCCTGACAAGCGGAAGCTTCTGAACGTTGGAGGTAGACAAGGATCAACGGTGGACTTCTTCCACGCGTGCGAATTGGATGGAAGGTTGCAGGGTCCAAGCTGAGCTTGGAAATCCGATGCGTGCCCCCTCTGGTAGAATGGGAATCTACCGAAGCTCGGGAAAGGCTTTCCAGCAGGGAAGGAGTCAGGGTGAGGGAGGAGAAATATGGTGACCTCCTTGCCTCTCCCCAAGAGTGAATACGGAGCAGCGAATGGCGAAGCTCGCTCTCCCTCCACGAGAGCCGACGACAAAAGCTCAAGGTTTCTGAAACATCAACTCACGGAGGAAACCCTTAGAGCGAAAACATGGACCCTGAGAGCCTTTTCTCGCGCTCCATCATGATGGCATCTCCTCAGCAAGGATTTGAAGAAGAAAGGAACCCCCCCGGCGCACCGGTCGACCATTAGGTTGTGGTTCTGTCATCTCCATGCATTTCCATGCAAGCCCTCCACCCCCCCCGGCTTCCCCGCATTCTCGGAAGGGTATTGAAGTAGGGCAGGGCGGCTGGCAGAGCCTATAGGTCATATAAGCAGGCGCAGCGCACTTCATAGAGCAGCTAAGAGCGCCACCTAGACTAGTAGATAATTATCACTAGTAGTAGTAGAATACCACCTACGTTTTTTAATAATTCTAGGGCAAAAAGTACTTTAATTTTAATGATCTTAGTATCTTAAATCTTGTCAAGAATCGTAGATGCGCACGCTCGTAGGGGTTGTATGGGCACTCTTGTCCCTGTTGTATTGATTGATTGATC